>PVJH01047138.1:0-10755 GCA_004026705.1 Nesogale talazaci
GATTGTGATAAGAACTGTTGTGAGCCCCCAATAAAATGATCTAAAGAGAGAGAGAGTCTTAAAAATCAAAAGGTGCAATGCTTCTCTGTCCTATTGAGTGGCGAAGAGTTGGGCTTGAGGAAGTGAGTGACACATTGAAGCATTTTGGAGCACTTTGAATTCCTTGCCAAATTAAAACAATCGGGAGACATCGTTTGAAATCTCTAGCCCCAGTTTATCTGGAAAAATCTAAAATCGGCCACACCGGACCTGCATTCCCACACACTACATTTCAGTGTATTCAGTCCCAGCTGTCCTTGGTCCCTCCCACTCCCCATCGTCTCTGACAACGGAAGCCTGCCAGATGTCATCTGACATTTCACTTATAGGGCTGGTGAGAGACAGTAAACGTTTTCAGTTTGCAGTCACTAGCAGGAAAGCAAAAAGTAAAGTGAGAAGGCCAAGCGTTTCTTGAAAAATGCAAGGGATTGTATTTCATAGTGGACTTGACAAGTATTCCTATATTTTACTCTTTACTGCCTAAGAGATTTCTACAATGATCTCCAAGGAGTCCATTCTTCTGGGATTCACACTCTTCTGTGATCCCCTCCAGGGCTACCCACCAACAGTTTGCTGGTTCATGCCCACCAGGTCCTATGTGGGAGATAGGTGTGGCCCCTGCTTCCATGACGATGAATCGCCTTGGAAACCTTATGGGGCAGGTCCAGTGGGTCTTGCAGGATTGCTATGAGTTGGAATTGATGTGAGGGCAATGTGCTTGGTTTGGGCGATTCCCTTCCATGAACGTATGCAGAGTCCAATTAATTGATCCTAACTAGTACAATAGGAAGATTTTGAAGATCATGTGTTGGCTTTGGGGTTTGAGTAATATCCTCCTCTTCGGATGTATGTTGAAGCCAATGAATTAATTCTTTTCTTTTCTTTTCTTTTTTTGGTGACATCACTGCCCTGGTGGGAGTAGGAAACCCAGCCTTGCTCCTGGAGAGCTGCTGCTGGATTTGAACCGTCAACTCTGTGGGCCGCAGTCCCGCACACAACCACTACGCCACCAGGGCTCAGCCCAACCAATGAATTGATTCTAACTAGCAGAATCTGGAGAGAAATAAGTCTTTTTTGTTCAGTAAAAGGCTCCTGCCGGGCTGAGCCAACAGACTCCATCTGCCAACAGACTCTTCTTGCCTTCTTGACTTACAGGCTTCCAAGCCGCCACCTTGGAGAGTTCACACACAGAGGGCAGCTCCCAGCCAACAGCGGTGTCTCCGACGGACACCACAGAAAGCTCCAAATCCTGTCAGCAGCCCTGTAAACTGGGGAAGGGATCTTTCTCCATCCGGCTTTTCTGTGAAACCTAGGCCTTGGGCAGCCTGAGAAAGATCCAGAAGCAAAGGATTCAAATAAGCTGTGACTGGATTCCTGACTCACCCAAAAGGTGAGGTAACAAATAAACAAATACATCATTTTATATTGATATAATATTCACATCACATAAAATTAGCCATTTCAAAGTGTATACATTTCAGTGGCGCCTATTATATGTACGGTGTTTGGTGTCCCTCATCTCTATTTAATTCCAAAATACCTGTTATCAGCTCTAACAGAGAGCCTGAACCATGGCTGGATACGCCAGCTGTGTGTCCCATGGCCCTATCTAGTTCTCCGCTTGGGTTCAGTAAACCCATTCGCTGCCACACAGAACCCACTTTAAGTGTTTTCTTTTTTTTTTGGGGGGGGGGCATCACTGCCCTCAGGTGGTGGAAGTAGGAGGCCCAGCCTTTGCTCCGTGGAGCTGGAATCGAACCTCCATCCCAGTGGGCCGCAGTCCCGCGCACAACCACTACGCCACTGGGGCTCAGCCCCACTTTAAGTGTTTTCAAGAACGTTCACAGAGAACAAGACAGGATCAGGATCCACAGGAACGGCTCCAGACCAGAAAGCTTGGAAACTAAGCTTCCCTTCTTCAGTGCAGGACAGCTCTCTCAGCAACTCTTGGCCATCGGCCATCGCAGGCCTCCTCTAAGTCCCTCACGACAGGCCCCTCGGGCCCTGCCATGGGGCCCCTCCTGGGCTTCACGCTGTCTTTGGTGTTCCAGTCCTGGGTCTGGATTCTCGATCTCTCAGGAGGCTGACTTTCTTACTCTGCTTCTTGCCTCTTCCTACTGCTTCTCTTCCAGCTTTCAGCTGCCAGGCAAACCTCGGGGAGGTTGACTGCACAGACAAGGGGAAGTAAAAAAGTATTGCCATACAATTATAGGAACCCTTATGAACGTGAAATAGCTAAATGGGGAGCTATGTTTTCCTGACGTCTCTCCTATCCAGGTTTATGTCTTCCACTTCTCCAACCCTTCCCCAAAGAGGAGAATTCTGTGCACTTGGATTGACATCGGTTAAAAAGGGGGGTTATATTGGGCTGAGCCCCGGTGGCGTAGTGGTTGTGTACGGGACTGCGGCCCACTGGGACGGAGGTTCAATTCCAGCAGTGGGGCTGGGCCTCCTACTCCCACCACCGGAGAGCAATGATGCCCTCAAAAAGAAAAATAATAAATTGTATGGCAGCACCATCTTATATCCAAGGGAGGGAAGATTGTGGCACTTCCTCAGTGCCACACTGCACTGCCCATTCTAAGGTGGGATTGTAAAAATGTCAATTATACAAGTAGACGTTGTGGACTTGAAGAATGTTCTGATGTGCATACTTTTGCCACAATTAGGGAAAAAATAATTAACGTGAATAGCAATGATTATATGAAAGAACAAAATGTTCTAGAATTGAATATGATAACAATGGTACAACTTTTTTGGATATGATTGAATTATTGAATTGTATGATGGGGATCATGTGCTAATAAAACTGGTTTAAAAAAAGATGTTATCAAGGAAACAAAGAATGTGGCCTAATTCAAACCTTCTACTAAGGTCAGGCTTGTTTTTTTATTTTTATTTTTTTCCTTAGGCATCACTGCCCTCAGGTGGTGGGAGTAGGAGGCCCAGCCTTTGCTCCTGGGAGCTGGAATTGAACCTACAACCCAGTGGGCCGCAGTCCCGCGCACAACCACTACGCCACCGGGGCTCAGCCCAGGCTTGTTTTTATATATAGAAGTCATTTTATTGGGAGCTCTTACAGCTCTTATCACAACCCATACATCAATTGCCATCATCATTTTCTTTTCTTTTTTTTCATCACTGTCCTCTGGTGGTCGTGGGAGCTACCCAGCGCTGAGCCTGAGAGTCACCGCTGGATTTGACTTGCCAAGCCTGCGGGCTGCAGTCCCGCACTCAACCACTTACGCCACCGGGGCTCAGATGATCCATCATCATTTTCAAAACATTTTCTTTCTACTTGAGCCTTTGGTATCAGCTTTTTTCCCTCCCCCCCTCCCACTCTCATGACCCCTTGATAAATTATTCTTCTCTTCATATCTTATATCTTATAATTCCTACTCTTTCCCCTCACCAACATTTCTCCCTGAGAGGTGGAGGGGTTGTTACATGTCAATCATTGGGATCGGTTCCCTCTTTCTTCCCCTTCTCCCCTACTTTCATGGTATCCCTAGTCCCATGACAGTTCCTGAGCGGCTTATCTGTCCTGGATTCCATGTATCAAGAGCTCTTATCTGTACCAGTGTACAGGCTCCATTCTAGCTGTCATTTTTTTTTGGGGGGGGGCGTCACTGCCCTGGTGGGAGTATGACACCCAGCCTTGCTCCTGGAGAGATGCTACTGGATTTGAACCACCAACCCTGTGAGCTGCAGTCCCGCACACAACCACTGCACCACTAGGGCTCAGCCCTTCTAGCTGGATTTCAAAGGTAGAACTGGGGCCATGATCATGGGAGAAGCAGCACTAGATTGTTTGCTGTGCGTCTTCCTCAGTGCCACACTGCACCCCGACTGGCTTGTCTTTTCCTTATGACCCTTCTGAGAGGGTATGTCCAATTGTCCACAGATTGGCTAAGGTCAGGTCTTCATCTCATCCTATTCTTGTCATTAATAGAGAATGCCCCCCTCCCCAAATGGGACTATAACCACTGGAATAGAAAGTCAGGAAGTAGCACTTTTCACATAGGAATGATGGCTGAAAGGGCTATAGTAATTGACTCTCACTCAGGCCACCCCTGGCTCTTCCAGCCCTTAACTCATTTGTACTTTAACTGAGAGAAAATTAACCCATTGCTTTGAGTCTCAGAGAGCTTCTCAAGGAATAAGCATAGGTTTGTTAGATTTTCCTCCCTGCATAGCTCTTTTAGCCCTTCCTTTACCCTCAACTATTATGTCCCCTTCCTTCCATGTGTCATCAATTCTACTCAAAGTTTTACACCTTGGGAAAGGACATCAAGTTCAGCTGCTGTGACTTCCCAGGTATTAAGACCAACCCCGTCAGTGCTGGGCCCTCAGTCCACTGCCATTCCTGTTGGATGGGGCTACCTGGGGACAAGATGCATGGCCCATTTCAACCACTAGGCAGTATGACACTGCTCACAATCGACCCCACTTTTGCCAGAATGCAGAGAAGGTACAATCCATTCCATTATGCCTTTGGGGATCCTCACATTCAGGTTCAGTGGCGTAGTACAGTCTCTGGCTGAGTGTCCCCCTCTTGCTTCTGGCACTGTAGCTGCAACCCTGATCGCAAGGCCACAGCATGCAGCAGAAATGAAGCAATTTCAGGTGATGTAGGGAAGGACTGTGTGTTAGTCCGTGTAGACTAGAGAAACAAATTCATAGACATGCATAGGGATGTATGGGAAAGGTTTATATACAAGAGGAATGGCACGTTGAGAAAGCATCCCAACCCAGTCCAGTTCAAAGTCATAGGCCCAATATTAGTCCACATGTCTGATACCAGTCTATAATGTCTCCTTCCGACTCACAAAGTCACAGGTCAGTGGATGCAGAATCCCGGCGCTGGCAGGAGTCTCCCCAAGGCTCCTCATTTCCAGGGCTCAGGGTCCATCAGCAGTTTCCATTGGTGATAGAAACAGTTCAGTGCTGGCAGGGGTCTTTCTGTGGCTTTTCTGGCTTCAGAGGCCTGGTTCCATCAGGGTAAGGCTGTGTGGCTTCTCCTCCCGCTCTTCCAGTTCCTCAGACACTGCCATCTTGCCTTGTCAGTCGAGTATCTCCCAACAACTAGGGAGATGGTTTCTTATCTCCATGAAGAAAATACTGCGAGACTTCCCAGAATTCTCAGTGAAAGCCATGCCCACAGAGGTCCCATTGGCTATCTCCAGATTGATAGGTTAGACTCCACCCCTGGACTTCCAATCATGAAATTGACATCAAGTACATAACCACCACAGACTGTACAGGGGCACCCACATCCTCCCAGCCCCTCTTCCCAGACCTCCTGGGAAATATAGGAATCAATCCAGTGGTGATCTTCCCCTGACCTCTCGAGTTCAGTGTGAGAACATCCTCATGAAGGCGTGAAAGTCAGCCTGGATGCCTTTATCTCCCCCATTTGGGAGATAACAAATGTTTCGATTCTATGCCAAGCCAGTACTCTGGGGTGCTGTGTAGCATGGTGTGACCATCTAATACGCTCTTTCTTGGCCCCAATTGGCACAATATCTTTTGTTCTAACCCCTTGGTTGGGTCTGTAACATCTGCATGTGTTGCTGGATAGAAGAAGCCCAGTCCTGGGCTGAGCCCTGGTGGCGCAGTGGTTGTGTGCAGGACTGCGGCCCACAGGGTTGACAGTTCATATCCAGCAGCAGCTCTCCAGGAGCAAGGCTGGGTCTCCTACTCCCACCAGGGCGCAGCGATGCCCACAAAAACAAACAAGACAAAAAGGTTATGATGTCCGCAAGAGTTCCCAATGGAAACAAAAGCCACAGGAACTCATGAAGCATGCTTAAATGGTGGCAGGAAAGCAACTTGAACACAGGGATCCAGGTCCATAAGGCACATTGAACTTGAAGGCTTTGCTTTATTGGTTTGTCTAGTCTGGAAGCAAAGTAAAAATAAACAAACCAGTAAAGTTCTGATCTTTCCCACGTTAATGACTTGAATTTGTTTGTGTGGTACATATGAAACATTTAGTGACTTCAAGGTTTTTTTCCCCCCCTCTCCTTTCCTTTCCCCCCAACTGTGCTCCCCCATGGACCCTCAGTGCTCCTGTTTGGCTGTGGTATGTTTCTTTCTTTTCTTTTTTTTTTTTTTAGGCATCACTGCCTTCAGGTGGTGGGAGTAGGAGGCCCAGCCTTTGCTCCTGTGGAGCTGGAATTGAACCTCCGTCCCAGTGGGCCGCAGTCCCGCGCACAACCACTACGCCACCGGGGCTCAGCCTGTGGTATGTTTCATCTGTTTGCTTTTGTCTTTGGAGCAAAGCAGCATCGTGCTCTCTTTTCCCCACACACCATGTCTTGTTCAAGTCTCTTCAAAGCAAACAAACAGGAGGTGGAGGTGGAGTAGGTACCAAGAAGCCCTGCTGGAGCGATGGCTAAGTGCTGGAGAGCTCTCCGAAAGGTCTATAGTTCAAACTGTATGAAAACGGAAATTTTAAGTGATTGGCGGAATGCCGTGGTCTACTTTGGAAGCCCCAAGTCCATTTTGTGTCTTGATGTGATTTCATACCCATTTGTGTCTAGGGGAAAGCTAGAGATGTGCAGTTTTGCCCTGAGGCTGGCACACAGAACTCCGGACTGGCTGAAGCATGCCCTTCATGCTGTACTGAAAACGAATGCCCGTTCAAATGAACAGTGAGGGTCCTGCTGAGTGACTCCGAGTCACAGGGTCATGAGTCAGACCTGAACTACAATGCAACCGGGTGGTGGAAGCCCCAGGACTAATCCTGCAGGTTTTTAGCATCTTCGATTGTGTGTAATCCCACCACAAGCCTTTCGCTGCTTTTGTAGTCTAGCTGGCAACAGTGATAAATTGGCCGTGGATTTGGGATGATTTTTTGTTTTTCATCAGGCATCATTAGCCCCATTGCTGACTTCACTTAGGCCTCTGTATGTGTACATGCTGATGGTTTCCTTCATCTGGGAGAACTGTCTGTCTGCTCTTTGTCCTAAGGCTTAATAAAAGAAATGTTTGAATCTGAGATCTTTTTTCCCCTCTAGCCCAAGAGGAAATACTATCGCTCCCAGCAGGACCCCTAGGGGTCAAAGACAGGTACAGGCACAAGAGAAGGCGTTTCTTGTATCCACCCTTTCCCCAAACCCAGGAAATGTGTGGATAAGTGCTCTTGGTTTTCTGTTGCTTGTTGGTTTAACTGTCATTGTTGGTCCCTATTGGTATAAGGTAACGTCACTTTGTGGCTTTGATGTGCAGGTTCCTTGGGTGGCTGATTGTGGCACATTTTTCCACATGCTTGGTAGACATTTGGATGTCATTTTTCCTTTTTTTGGGGGGGCATCACTGCCCTCTGGTGGGAGTGGGAGGCCCAGCCTTGCTCCTGAAGAGCTGCTGCTGCTGGATTTAAACCGCCAATCCAGTGGGCCACAGTCCCGCACACAACCACTACGCCACCGGGGCTCAGCCTGGATGTAATTTTTGGTGAATGGTCTCTTCATGTCATTAGCCTCCTTTAAAGTTATATTATTTTTTTTTAATATTGAGATTGTCTACAGATTTTTAAAGATCAGTTCCTTGTCCATTGTGTCATTGCTACAGATTGTGCAGTATAGTGAAGTCAATCTCTTTCCTATCTACTATGCTGTCATCGCTTGTCAAACGTCATTATCTGTACGTGGATGAATTTATTTCTGGGGGCTCTCTTCTGCTCCATTGGTCTATGCACCCAATATTGTACATGTCCAGGCTGTTTTGACGACTGTGGCTATGTAAAAGGTTTTGAGGTCAGATAGTGAGACGCTTCTTATGTTGTTCTTTTTTTTTTTTCTTTTCTTTTGCATCACTGCCCTGGTGGGAGGAGGAAGCCCAGCCTTGCTCCTGGACAGCTGCTACTGGATTTGAACCATCAACCCTGTGGGCCGCCGTCCCACACACAACCACTGCACCACCAGGGCTTTGCTTCTAATGTTGTTCTTACTAAGAAGTTCTTTCTTAAAACCCTAGGTTTAGGGGGGCTGAGCCCCAGTGGTGTAAGTGGTTGAGTGCGGGACTGTGGTCCGCGGACTTGGGGGTTCCAATCCAGCGGTGGCTCTCAGGAGTGGCACTGGGTAGCGCCCGCGACCACCAGAGGCAGTGATGCCCCCCTCACCCCCCAAAAAACAAAACAAAAATAACAAAAAAAAAAATCCTAGATCTAATCCCTTTTCACATAAAGTTAGTAACTGGGGCTGAGCCCCGGTGGCGGAGTGGTTGAGTGCAGGACTGCAGTCCACTGGGTTGGCGGTTCAAATCCAGCAGCAGCTCTCCAGGAGCAAGGCTGGGCCTCCTACTCTCCCCAGGGCGCAGTGATGTCCGCCCCCCCAAATAAATAAAGTTAGTAATTAGTTGTCTCAAAAATGAAGTTGGGATCTGGAGCAGAGTTTCACTTTATTTTTTTATTAATTTTTCCCCTTGGTCTGAGTTTTTTTAATTAAATCATTTTATTGGGTGCTCATAAAACTCTTATCACGATCAATACACACAGACCACATCTGCAAACCTATTGCCATCATTCTCAAAACCTCCTCCCTCCACTCAGGCCCCCTCATTTTATTTGAACAATGCTTTGAGTGGTACTGACATTTTTACACATGAAGCTTTCTCCTCCGTGAACGTGGACAATGGTCTCTTTGGGGTTCCGATAATTGTATTCTGTAGTTTTCTTTGTACAAGTCTTGCTTCCCTGGTGAGGTTTACTCCTAAGTATTTCATCTGTTGGGTGGCTATCGTAAAAGGTATTGTATAGGAGTTCAAATAATTCTGTGTTCATCTTGTACGTTAGTGTTTCCTCTTCTGTTTTTTGCCTAACATTGTACAACTAAAGATAATATATTACAATTTTAGTCACTTTAATTACTAACTTGGACACAACTCTGTTTGTTGCTATTTTAACCAGCAAGGCAAAGTTCCTGTATTGCTGCAGGATAGGCAACTTCATGGAGACAGTAAGTGGAACAACGGTTCCTAGGGGGCATGGAGGGGGAGGGGGAGGTGAGCAGGAAGTCAACGGAGACAGGAACAGGGGAATAGTTAAGTTCTAAAGTTGATGGCGAGTGCTTGCTCCGGCGGCTCTTACAATAAAGTTGATGGCGAGGAGTGTGTAGTCTTTCTGGTCATGTTGGATCAATTGAATTGTGTCTGAGAAAAATTTCTAAGATAAATGGTGAGTAAACATGATAGTTGGGTAGGAGAGGGAAAAATGAGGAAAGAAAAAATACATATGAACACATGTGGGCTAAGCCCCGGTGGCGTAGTGGTTGTGCGCGGGATTGCGGCCCACTGGGATGGAGGTTCAATTCCAGCTCCACAGGAGCAAAGGCTGGGCCTTTCCACAATTCTTGGGTAGAAGATGACAGGACTCTCACATCAATGAGGTACAGAAACTACCACTGAATAGACTAAAACATTACTGTAGATTTTTTTTCCGCCATCACTGCCCTGGTGGGAGTTGGAAGCCCAGCCTTGCTCCTGGAAAGCTGCTGCTGTGTTTGAACCGTCAACCCTGTGGGCCACAGTCCCTCACACAACCACAGCGCCACCAGGGCCCAGCCCCCCCCCCTTACTATTATGGTCTTAATTTTACCTCATTAATTTCGTAAGACCTTTTAATATTTTAAAAAATGATGAAGTTGAAGAATGGAGTGATAACCTCCACCTCACAGGGTCCACCTGAGTGCTAGTCCTGATTCTCCTCTTCCCTCTTGAATATAGACCGGCCCCGAATTGAATAGGGAACACCTGGAGAGACAGCACCCCTTGTAGGGTGGTCCCTCCCGCTCAGTTATGGCCAGTCCTTCGATAGCTAGCACTATCAAGCTGATGTGGGTCCCCACTAGGGCCTGGCTTCTGTCTGACTTGGGGATTTGTTAACAAGTTTTTAGTTCTCCTCTCATCTTTAAGATTCCTAGGATTCAGAAACGACTCACAGCAGTGGGTGTGGTCTGTTCTTTTACATTTCTAGAACACTGCCTTGGGTTATTCTGGTGGGCAGCCAGAACCTGGCAGGGCAGCTTCACGCCCCAACTAGCTCCAGCTTCTGAAAACCTGAGGTGCAAAGGGAGTTGGTGCCCCCTGGAGGTCAAGTATGGATATTTGGGTAAACGCTTGGCCCACAATCTTAGTTCTTTTAATTATTGATGGAAGGGAGGAACAACAGATACACCTTTTTTTTTAAAAGATCATCTCATTGGGGGCCTCTTACGATAATATGTACATCAATTATATCAGCATATTTTTACATATGTTCCTATTATTATTTTCTAAACATTTATATTCTTTTTTCTTTTTTTGGTTTTTGGGGCATCACTGCCCTGTGGTGGTGGGAGTAGGAGGCCCAGCCTTGCTGCTGGATTTGAACTTCCAACCCAGTGGGCCAAAGTCCCGCGCACAACCACTATGCCACTGGTGCTCAGCCCGTAAATCTTCACAGGAGCGGACAGCCTCATCTTTCTCCCACCGAGCGGCTGATGGATCCGAACTGCTGACCCTGCAGTTACAGCCCAAGGTGTAACCAACTACACCACCATGACTCCTTTAATCAGGAAAAGAATCGGCTTTTTTTTTTTGCGGGGGGGGGGGCATCACTGCCCTCAGGTGGTGGGAGTAGCAGGCCCAGCCTTTGCTCCTGGGAGCTGGAATTGAACCTCCATCCCAGTGGGCCGCAGTCCCACGTACAACCACTACGCCACCGGGGCTCGGCCC
>PVJH01047139.1:0-11459 GCA_004026705.1 Nesogale talazaci
TAACTGTTATCTTTAATCACACAATCCCTTATCCAACATGCTAGAACTAACACATTCAAAGAAATGGCATCCTATTCCTCATTTAAAGAAACATTCTGTGTTAGTCCGGGTAGACAAGAGGAACAAATTTCAGAGACACGCATATAGGTATAATGAAAGGGTTTATATACAAAAGAAATGTGACACTAAGAAGGCATTCCAATCCAGTCCAGTGCAAAGTCATAAGTCCAATATTAACCCATATGCCCGAAGTCAGTCTATAATGTCTGCTTCAGACTCAGGAAGTCACAGGTCAGTGGTTGCAGAATTCTGGCACTGGCAGGAGTCTCCCCATGGCTCCTTGCTTCCAGGGCTCAGTTCCATCAACAGCATGCCACTCCAGCTTCAGAGGTCTGTCTTCATCAGGGCAAAGCCGAGTGGTCTCTCTGCTGGCTCCTCGAGCTTCTCAGAGGCTGCATCTTGTGTTGCCTGTGGTTAATCATCTCTGAAAACTAACTCCCAACAACTGGGGGAGATAGCTTCTCATCTTCACGAGGGAAATACTGCGAGATTTCCCAGGAGTCTCAAGTGAAAACCATGCCCACACAGAGGCCTCATCAGCTATTCAATGGCTTTCTCCTAATTAACAGGCCAGACTCCACCCATATATTTCAATTATAAAATTAACATAGGTACATGACTGCCACACATTTCAAGGTCTATTTTGTTTGTTTGTTTTTGTTTTGGGGGGCCATCACTGCCTCTGGTGGTCGTGGGTGCTACCCAGCGCTGCTCCTGAGAGCCGCCGCTGGATTTGAACCGCCAAGTCTGCCGGCTGTAGTCCTGTAGTCAACCACTGATGCCACCGGGGCTCAGTCCCTCAAGGTCTATCTTAACGTAAAATATTTACCATGCTCATATACTACCTATACATCTACTAGTTATGCTACTATTATTCTAATTTATATACCACCCACTAATTCCAAACATAAGGTAATTGAAGGTTTTTCACAACCTCTACAGTGTTAATTGTACAGACATATAATCAAAAAATATTGATAGCTACTGAGGATAGGAATATGAAAATTAAAAACATGAAAGGACTTGCAGTTGAACAATATGGCCTGAAGTTAGAAAAAGTGCTGCAGATCACAGGTTAGAATTTTATAAGACTTTAAGAACAGAAAATATTTACAAAAAGAAACCAAAATGGCCACTGAAAAGACAAAAAAAATGGGTCTCAGAAAAGTCTCTGAAGCACACTCTAATGTAGAGAAGTAGCAAAAAGAAGAAATGAAGTAAAGTGGCTAACCACATTTGAAAAGATATTTCAAGAAGATAAAGCTTTTTGATGAAATATCCACTGATACTGAGCTAGAAAATGAAAAGGAAGAATCCACTAAGCATTTCTTCAGTGAAAATAGATGTAAAAAAATGAATCTTCTAATTGTAGAAGTTACAAAGGAAGAGGGAAGCACACGTAGATGGAGAGATCCAGCTAAATTAAAGGTGTTTTCAAACAAAAAACAAAGAGTGTAAATATTGATTGGGAAAAAAATCCTTAAAAGTGAGCAATGCACTGCCTTTTTCAATAAATTTAAATGGTTAAAAATGCAAGATATTTCTTCTGAGTGTATATTAGAGTTTAAAATTCTGAGCACTGTTTGTGGAAGGCTAACGGATTACAGCTGAAAGTCAGAAATCCAATTTGAGTTTCCCCATAAATTCAGCCTCTGCTGAATTCTTTCTGATGACTGCCCAGCAATGTGACTGGCTTTACCAACCAGCAGAGCAACTAACAGCCCCCTACCCAAACCGGGGAGGGGTGACCTAGCTTTTAAGAACTCACCTAATAAAAAATTGGGATACTACTTGATTGGGGCTGAGCTGAGGCAGGTTATGACCCCACTTGCCTGCAAGACCCTGAGAGTCATCAACTGCCCTCCTTAAATGAGGAGAGGGAAGAATAATGCCTTGAAGACCTATCTCACTGAGAATCCGCCAACCTGCCAGCACTGATGGACTATATCTTGGGCCATAAACTTTGCTGCTGCAGGAAGGCCCCCTTCTCCCTGATTTACTCTAAAAACTCCGGGGTCCCAAACAAAGTCCGTGATTCAATTCCCCGGGGCTACTTGTCAGACCATGGCGCTTGCCCTGAGAGTGACACACTAATAAAGCTATTTCTGTTTCTGCCCTCCCTTTGTCCTGCCAGTTATCTTTGTCCACCTCCCTGGACCTCAGTTTACCTCTCATTCCATTCATAATTTGACTTGCTTGATCTAAGGGCCCTGAAACAATCTTGCAATCTCATCTGAGTGGCACAGCACACTTGTCCCAGTCATGCCTCATGCCACTTCTGCACTCCCACCTGTGATATATTGGTTGGCCAGCAATCATGCTTTTGTGACAGTTTCCTTTATACTGCTGCACCCTGTCTAAGTTTTGCTTTTCTCTAAATCCTGGACATGAAAATTACCTCTGACTGATGCTCACCTTGATCCAGATAATGTGTCTTCTTCATGTTTGTCTTATCTTCATCCTGCTTCACACTTCATAAACGCTCTACGTACATTATATTTGAGATTTTGAACTTCTTTTGTCCCCAACTACTGGAAACTCTATGCATGACTTTGAGACATTGTCAAATGCCTAATGAATGGAAGCAGTCTTTCTTTGGCAATAGTTCCTGAGAATGGGCCCCTTCAATCCCAAAGCAATCTACATGTGACTAAGTAGAAGAGCTCCTTTCTCAAAGTCAAGTCTACCATAAAGACCTGAATGGAGAAAAGCCTGTGGGTTTAGATCTTTAGGCAACTTTATTTCCTGATGAGACAAAATTGAGGATAGAGGAAATAGTTTCAAAAATTTGTGATATGTGAAACTGGAAGTTGTCAAAATTGAAATGGAATGCGTAAAATTAGAACAATATCATAGGTGTTAATGACCTTAAATAGACTGATCTTGGACATAATTGATCAGAAAAATAATATATATTACTATACTGTGAATGATACAATTAAGATGAACAGCATGGTAGTCATTGGACCTTTCAAGATCTATTTGAAAGCTAGCAATGAAGAAATTTAAGAATTTCACTAAGATTTTCAATCTGAAATTGAGAAAGCATGCAATCCAGGTACATTGGTAACTATTGGTGATAGATATGCAAAATTTGGAAACAAAGAGCAAGGCATGGTAATTGTAAAATACTGTCTTGGTGATAGACATGAAGCTGAAGACTTCAGGATAACATTTTGCAAACCAGTGACTTGACTGCATCTCTTACTTGTCTGTATCACAAACTTTGGGAACTACTGCTTGGCCAACTGGTTGGAAAATATCCATATTTGTACCCATCCCAAAGAAAAGTGACCCAACTGAATCTTCAAATTATAGATCAATATCATTTGTTATTATGTGCAAGTAAAATTTTGCTGATAGCTGAGTCTTCATTGCATAGTTGTTGTATGCGGGACTGTGGCCCACAGGGTTAATGGTTCAAATCCAGTAGCAGCTCTGCAGGAGCAAGCCTGGGCTTCCTACTCCCACCAGGGCAGTGATGTGGGAAAAAATAAGGAAAAAAAATTGCTGAAGCTTATCCAACAATGACTGAAGCAGTACATTGGCAGGGAGCTGCCAGAGGAGCAGGTCAGATTCACAAGCAGATTTGGAACAAGGGCTATCATTGCTGATGTCAGATAGGTCTTGGCTCAATTAGAAGATATCAGAAATAGTTTTATTGTGTTTTATTGACTATTCCAAGGCATTCAACTGGGTGACTCATAATAAACTAAGGATGATCTTGAGGAGGGTGGAAATTCCCGAACACTTCATTGTCTTCATGTGGAACTTGTTCATAGATCAAGAGCCAGGTGTAGAAAGGAATACAGCAAGGTTTAAAATCAGAAACTGTGTGCTTCAGAGCTCTCTCATTTTTCCTTCCCTTTCCTAGAGCTGTATCAGTTAACAATACTTATTAAATCTGTATGCTGAGCATATCATTGGGGAAACTAGACTATACAAAGAAAAATCTTGCATCGGAATTGGAGGATAGCTTATAAACAATATGTGATATGTAGATGAGACAACCCTACTTTATGAAAATGAGAAGAACATGATAAACTTCCTTATGAAGTTGGAGGACAGCAGCCTTCAATATAGATCACCATCGAATGTAAAAATAGTCAAAATCATCACAACTGGACCAATTGGTAACATGATAGATGGAGAAAAAAATTGAAGTTTTCAAAGCTTTTTTTTTTTTTTGCTTAACAATCAGCAATGTTCACAGAAGCAGCAGTCAAAAAGTCAAAAGAGATGTTACATTGGGTAAATCTGCTGTACAAAACCTTTTAGTTTTGTTAAGCAAGTATGCTATTTTGAAGTCTAAAGGACACCTGACCTTAGCCATGGTATTTTTAATTGCCTCTTATTAATGTGAAATTTAGACATCATACACACACAATGGGAACTTAATCTGGATACTGATTGGTCTTTTTATATTCAGCTGTGGTTGTTGTGAATACTATCCCCTTGTAATCGTAAGAGGTATATAAAAAATAACAACAACATAACAACAGAGAATGGTAAATCATGGGAATTTTAATGAACTGTATAGACTAAACTATGCCATGTATCATATTTTATATTATGAAAGCTATTGTATATTATTTTCATTAGCAAACCATCTGAAGATAAGGCATCATGTAGAGAAGAATATTAAAAAAAACATAGTGAGGATTTTTTACAGTATGTTCTTACATCAATAATTACAGCAGGAATTTGTGGTGAAGTTCTATCAGTCGAATCTATGAAGCCAAACAAACTAAAACACCATTTTGATAGCAAGCATCTGAGCTTTGCAAGCCAGGATACCGACTATTTGAGAAGCAAAGCTGATGGTCTCAAGAAAGACAGGTTTGACATTGGTGGCAAATACCACAAACAAAACATAGCAGCCATTGAAGCTTCATATTTGGTGAAACTCAGAATTGCCAGAGCTATGAAAACTCAGACCATTGCTGTGAATTTACTGTTGCCAGTGGCCGAAAATATTGTTTGAGTGATGATCAGAGATGAATTTGTTATGAAATTGAGGGCTCTTTCCCTATCTAATCACACTGCCCGCAAAAGAACAGATGACATGTCTGCTGATAGTCTTGATCAGCTGACCCAGGAAATTAGAACTGTTCCAGTCCCAATATTTAGCATCCAGCTTGATTAATCTACAGACATAGAAAACTGTTCAGAGTTACAGGTTTCCATGTGATATATCCATGATGGTGACTTTAAAGTTGAGTTTATTGTTGGCAAAACTCATGAAACAATAAATACTGCATAAGATATATTTCTCACAGTTGGTTCATTTCTGAAAGAGGATAATTTCTCTTGGAAAAAGGTTTGTAGTGTTTGCACAGATGGTTTTCCAGCTATGCAAGGATATCTATCTGAATTTCAATGTTTGGTATTGAATGAGTCACCAAAATTCATCATCACTCACTGTTTGACTCATCAGCAAATATTAGCCACCAACATGCTGCTACAAGAGTTAAAAGAAATGATGAAAAGCCTCATAAGTTCTGTCAATTTTGTAAAGGCAAGTACTTTACAGTCAACTGTTTGTGCAACTGTGCGATGAGTTGGATGTACTGAATAATGCTCTACTATTTCACACTAAAATGAGATGGTTGTTGTGGCAGTCACCAATATGTGTCAATTTCAGCACTAGGATTGTAAGGGTGGAGTCTAGCTTGTCAATATGGAGATAGGCAATGAGACCTCTGTTTGGGCCTGGCTTTCTCCTGAGAAGTCTGCAAAGTCTTGCTGTATTTCTGAGTTGGACGAGAAAGACTTGACTCAGTCTCTTGGAGAAAAGACAACACGGCAGCATAATACACACCCTGAGTCCTGGAAATTTGAGCAGATGGAGGAGCACCCAAATGGGCTTAGCGTGATGGAACCAAACTTCTGGGGCCAGAAAAGCTACATGGAGACTTCTATCAGCACTGAGATGCTTGGGAGGCCACAGGGAGACCCCTACCAATGCTGAAATGCTTATAACACCACTGGGTACTGTTGATGAACCCTAAGCCCTAGAAATGAGGAGCCAGGAGGAGACCCCTGCCAGCACTGGGATGCTTCTACTGATTCTACTGCTGCTGGAATCACAAGACTGCACCCACTGGCCTGTGATTGTCTTGGTGTCATTGCACATGCTTTGTGATTCAGAAGGAGACTTTATAGACTGGTATTGGGCATATGGGATAATTTTGGACTTATGACCTTGGACTGGACTGGGTTGGGATGCTTTCTTTCTCAAATTCTTCTTGTATATAAACATTTCCCCCACATTCATATGTATGTTTATGAATTTATTTATTTTGCCTATCCAGACTAGCACGGTTTTTGAGAGGAAAAATTTTAAAATGTGCTTTTGAGCTTCATGATGAACTCAAAACATTTTTTTAAAACAGAAATCAAGACTGCAGTCCAAATCATTTTTTAGTGATAGGAATAAACTGTAGAAAATAGCTTACTTGGTTGCCATCTTAAATGAGTTAAATTCAGCCAGAAAGGCAGCCGCCCACTCACCCATCATGTACCGCACATTCGTGGGCAGCCATGTGCTAAACCATTTGTAGATGACCTGTTTCTGGGTTGGTGTTTCATATGTATCAGAGCAGCTTCCTTACTGGGATCTATTGAAAACAATCAATCAAATGAGTTAAATTGATCACTTCAAGGACCAAATGCACCATGCCTTGATTTGTCTGAAAAGATCTGATCATTTCAATGAAATTTCAGCATTAGCAAAAAAATAAATAAATAAAAAGGATGAAAATAAAATTTACATGTTACCTACCTTATCTGCTTTCTTTGAATGCAACAAAAGGATTATGATCATATTTTCTGTGAAAGAACACTTGCACATGTGTGCAGATGAAATTTCATCTTGGTGTCACCGCACATGCTTCATAAGTTGGAAGGAAACTACAGATTTACAGTGCTGGGCTGAGCCCTGGGGATGTAGTGGTTGTGTGCGGAACTGCAGCCCACAGGTTTGATGGTTCAAATCCAGCAGCAGCTCTCCGGGAGCAAGGCTGTGCTTCCTACTCCCACCAGGGCAGTGATGTCATACACACAAAAAAAGATTTAAAGTCTCTAAAACCACAGGGGCAGTTCTGTTTTCCTCTAGGGCTGCTATAAGTTGGAATGGACTCAGTGAAAATGAGTTTTTATGATATTAATAAAGATAATTACTAGGGACTCTGCCATCCTATTCTTACAGCATCTTTCTTAAATTGCATTTTCTGGAGAAAGGAATGGTATCAAACATGTGGGTTAATATCGGACTTGGATTGGACTAGGTTGGGACCTATAACCTTTTCCTTATACCCATTTGCATGCCTATGAATTTGGTTCTCTAGTTTACGCAGACTGACACAAGCCCCCAACAATCAGGATTTTAATCTGGTTTTAAAATTTATATGTTGTCTGGGTAGAATAGAGAAACAAATTCATAGATGCGCATATGGATATAAGGATAAGGTTTAAACACAAGCGGAATGGAACATTGAGAAACCTTCCCAACCCAGTCCAGTTCAAATTCATAGGTCCTATATTAGCCCATATGACTGATACCAGTCTTTAAAGTTTCCTTATGGTTCACGAAGTCACCGGTCAGTGGGTGTAGAATCCCAGCACTGGCAGGGGTCTCCCCATGGCTCCTCACTTCCAGGGCTCAGGGTCCATCAACAGCATCCAGTGGTGATAGAATCAACTCAGTGCTGGCAGGGGTCTCCATGTGGCTTCTCCAGCTTCAGAGGTCTCGTTCCATCAGGGTAAGACCATGGCTTCTCCTCTGGTTCCTCCAGCTCCTCAGATGCTGCCATCCTGTCTTGTCAGAAGTTTGTTGTCTCAGAGACTGACTCCCAACAAACTGGGAAAAGGCCTGTCATCTCCACAAGGGAAATATCGCAAGATTTCCCAGAAGTCTTAGGAGAAGGCCATGCCCACACGGAAGCCTCATTGGCTACTCAATGGCTATCTCCAGATTAACAGGCTACACTCTATCCCTACATCCCAATCATGAAACTGGCATCACAAATACATGACCGCCACATACGCTAATAATAAAGAAAATAGATTAAAACTAAAAGAAAAGTATACTTTATGGAAGTACAGCCTTTAAATGTAAACTCTTCAGTCATTAAACACACAAAAGCTGAAATCTAGCAAGACATTCATGCATAAATTAAAAAAATAATCTGCCATCACGTGTGCATCACATCTTCCTTGGTGTCTGGCTTCCGTAGATTGTATGGCTTGGTGAAATCTTTCATCTTCTCTTCGTCTAAGTCACTAAGGATCTCTGAAAAGTGCTCAGGCTTCAGCCAAGACTGTTGAGATGAAAGAGCGCAGCCTATATTAATTGTAAGCAGTTGTATGCATTTTTTAACCAAAATGTTTGTTTAACAATAAATTCGAGTAAAGATCACACACAGGATTCAATTCTATTCACTGATGCTGTGGACAGGGGGTCTTTTATCAGTTTTCTCATTTGTGGACCATCAAGAATTCCTGCCTTCAGCATTTCCATGATCATTTCAGGTAATGAATGTTTCTGCATTCAATGCACAAATTGTTTTCAGAAAGAGTTGTGATAGAATAATGGGTTATAACTTGGGCTGCTGACTCCGAGGTCAACAACTTAAAACAATCAACTGATACTCAGGAGAAAGGTGAAGATTTTTACTCTCATAAGGATTTACAGTGCTGGGCTGAGCCCTGGGGGTGTAGTGATTGTGTGCGGAACTGCAGCCCACAGGTTTGATGGTTCAAATCTAGCAGCAGCTCTCCAGGAGCAAGGCTGTGCTTCCTACTCCCACCAGGGCAGTGATGTCACACACACACAAAAAGATTTAAAGTCTCTAAAACCACAGGGGCAGTTCTGTTTTCCTCTAGGGCTGCTATAAGTTGGAATGGACTCAGTGAAAGTGAGTTTTTATGATATTAATAAAGATAATTACCAGGGACTGTGCCATCCTATTCTTACAGCATCTTTCTTACATTGCATTCTCTAGAGAAGAAAGGCAAGTGAAGCTTGAGAGAGAGGGGTCTCACAGAGTTGTAGAAGTTGTTCTAAGACAGTGGATCAATTATTAATCTGCATCTCCTAGCTCGAGCATTTGTGGTGACTGATGAACCAAAGAATTATAGGTTAATGGTAGTATCTGATTTCAGAAGTAAATTAATCCAAGGAAGCAAGTAGGATCAGGGACCTGTGTAGACTGGTAAGAATGGCTGACAAACAGTTTATTGCTCACTTATTTCATGGACCAAAGATAAATCAACCAGATGCAGAATCCAGGCCAATAGAAAACAGACCATTCCACAGCATCTGCTTATATTGGAAGGAAACCACACATTCAGAGATATCAGGTTTGGAGTTACTAGGTCTTAATTGGTAACCACTGAGATTTCTGGGCAGCCAAATTGACACAAACTTACTGGTCACTATAGTACCACTATTTATAAGAAAACATTTCAACCATAATAGTTTTACAAGTACCTTATATTCTGAGAGCTTTGTAATAGCTACAAATTGTTCCATTTTTCTACAATCATTCTCTCATAACCTTGCCATTTAGAAAACATAAATCCTTAGTTGCTGAGGTTGAAAGCTGTGGGACAATATTACTATAAATGTGATAGTGTGCAAAGCAAGCCTCATTTATTATTTCACCATTTCTCTCTGTTAGAATTCTTGTAATAATCAGATTATTTTCTGTTTCTGGGTTTCAAAAGACTGATGTCAAAATGCTGACTAGAGATGAAATCTCATTTTAGGCTTTCAAGAAGGAAGAATTTTCTTCCTTTTCAGGAAGTATTCTCAAACCAGGATAACCAATTCCACCACCACCAGAAGGCATCAAATGCATTTTGACTCTTGGCAACTCCTTTTCTGTAGCAGTAGAATTGTCTACCATATAAATTTCAATGACTGCTTTTTCAGAAATTTATCACCAGGCATTCCTGACAAAGCCAATCTGGATGGAGTCAAAACTCCAACTTTTCACTTAGTTACCAAGTGTATTGATGACATACAACATTCCAAATTGACTCTTTCTTGCGACTGCTAGAGCACTTATAGTCTTTTTCAAAGATTTGACCATTGACATTTTATAGTTGGTACAGTTGAGTAGTTTCCAATATTTCACAACCACGTGTACAACAGAAAACAATACTGCCTAGACTGGGACATCCTCATGATTGTGCTTAAGCTTGAGCCCATTGTCGTAGCCACTGTGTCAGTCCATTTTCTCGATGGTCTGCTTTCTTTTTCATTGTCCCTCTGCTTTATCAAATATGTAGCCTTTCTATTGGGATCTAGCTTGATGACATGTCCAAACTTCATGAGACAAAGTCTCACCATCTAAGTCTTTCTTTTAAGGGACACCCTAGCTATAATTTCTCCAGACAGATTTTTCTTGTTCTTTTGGCAGCCCATGCTACTTGCAATATTCTTTGCTGGCACCATACTACAAAAACATCAATCTTTCTTTCAGTCTTCCTTATTCAATGTCCAAAAGGATAAATATCCCTTGCATATGACATTTCCATTCTCTCTCTCTGTCTCTATCATCTTTCTATCTATATCTCCCATTGCAAGAGAAGTGTATTTAAAATATGATTGTCTACCCCTAATACAATAGTACCATTTTAACTCTGAGTGCCTAAAATCATCTGAAACAATTGGTGCATGGATTTTTATAGCCATTGTAAATGCCCACAATAAAATCATTTATATAGAAAAATCATATATATATAGAAAAAGAATCTGGATCAGGTGTTTCTACTATAAGAAGTTTGATGGCAGCAAGTATACTTTATATGTAAATTTAATAGGGATATGTTATCTTACATATAGCAGTAAATGACAGAATGCTTGTGATTGACATTCTGAGTCAAGCCTGAGTACACACTTTGATAGAGAAGGCAAAATTACTTTTAACCAAGCAGTTAGCATGATTTTGCAATAAAATTTATATACATAACTACCATAAGTTGGGAATATGAATAACTCAATGGCTGCTAATGCAAAATCATACAAATTGTTTTTGGCATAAAGAAATGTGCTACTACATAAATATTTTCTGCTGATTAAATAGATTCTTTAAATTAAATTTGCCATCAAATAACACTGTCTTTCCTTTTATATCTTTAATAGTAATTTGCTCCAGAGTTTATTAGTTACTTTAAATGGCTGTTGAAACTTAATCTAAGATGAACGCATCATGTCATTAAATTATAAAAAATAATGACATTTAAGATAAGCTTGGCAATGAAAAAGCAAATCCTTACAACTCAAGAAAAAATACATCACGTTTAATAGCATGCAATCTAAAGGAAGAGTCTGGCTGCCAGACAAATTACTGACACGTCTATACTGAACAGCAATATGCTTTTGTTAATGG
>PVJH01047140.1:0-11474 GCA_004026705.1 Nesogale talazaci
TCCCTTCTTGGGATTGGGTGCTTCAGGGCGCTGGTGGGAATGCTATGTTCTTGCACATGGGTTCACCTGGGGATCCAGGACACCTCAGTCCTGTGGAAACACCAGCATGTCGGTGGGGAGAGAAACACCACAGCCTCCGTCCTCGCACCTCACATGCTTGATGTGTGCACATGTGCGTACACAGCATTGTGGCCACGTGTCCTCAGGTGGCCCGCACCAGCAGGAAATGCTTGATGGTACCCGTGGGCTTGAAGAGGATACACGCTGCCACCCATCAGCCCCAGCCTGTGCCCAGCAAGCCAGACTTGCTGCCCTTGCATCAAGTCTGCCCCTCTGAGACTGTAAATCTTTAAGGGAGCAATCAGCCTCGTCTTTCTCCCATGGGGTCGTGGGTGGGTTTGAACTGCTGACCTTGTTAGCAGCCTAATGCATAACTCACAGGGACACCAGGGCTCTTGCAGGCTCACATTTTAGCATACACGATCTTTCCTGAGTCAGGATTGACATGATGGCAGAGTGATTTTTCTTCCCAGTAATTTGCTACAGATAAAGTTTAACTAATGGTGGGTGGGTTACTCAGAAGTGGAAAGCAAAGATAAATGATGCACCTTCTATTTCAGGGGCAAGGCTGGAGGCAGGGTAGGCCTTGTGGTGGGCTGCTGGCTCTGAGGGTCAACAGAGTGAAACTACTAGCCGCTCTGAGGAGAAAAATGAAACTTTCTACTCCCATAAAGATTTCTACTCTGCGGCTGAGCCCCAGTGGTGTAGTGGTTCTGCGGCCCACTGGGTTGGAGGTTCAAATCCAGCAGCAAGGCTGGACCTCCTACTCCCACCATCAGAGGGCAGTAATGCCCCCCCCCAAAAAAAAAAAAAAACTAAACTAAAACGAAAAAAAGATTTCTACTTGTATTATAGGGTGGCTATAAATTGGGATCAACTTGACGACAGTGAAGTTGTGTTTTTAGCATTTGATGGACTCTGTGCGAAGTACTTTAACAAATAAAGCAATCTTTGAAGAAGTACAGCCAGAATGTGCTTTAGAAGCAAGGATGGCAAGACTTTGTCTCGTGTCCTTTGGACATACTATCAGGAGAGACCAGCCCCTGAGAAAAGACCTCCTGCTTGGTCAAGTCGAGAGGCAGGGACACAGAGGAAGATCCTTGATGAGGTGGATGGGCACAGTGCCTGCATCAGTGGGCTTGAACCTCGGAAGAGTTGCGGATGGTGGAGGGCTAGGTGGGGTTTGTTTCTGTCGTACACGGGGGTCAGCGCTGAGTCAGAACTGCTGGACTGCACCTGTTATCACTGCCGGGTGTTTGGTATGTTAGTTATGTAGTCCTCCCAGCCCCCCTGTAAGGCCCATGGAGGTGGATATTGTTGGAGGAAAAGCTCCTGCCCCAGGTTACAGCTCTGAAGCCGCAGAGCAGGTTTGACAGCCCATACTGTAGAGACTCAAGGCAAATCTAGGTGCTTTCTGCAAGACGGAGGCTCCTTGCCTCTAGGAACGCTGCTAATTAGGCTTCCCAACCATTTGGGAAGCTGCTTTCCACCTTGTCTAAATAGCCACAACCATGGGTTCACACCTCACCGTGCGGGGCCAGGCAGTGTTGTGTTCAGTTGTCCATAGAGCTCGCTTTGAATCCGGACCAGTGCGACAGTCCCTAACAATGAGGTACCATGTAATGCCCCATTTCCAGTCATGAAGCGAATGGGATGCATGTATCTTAGGGATTGTTTTGGCCAAATATACAGTCCTCGAGGCCACACGCTTGTCGGCAAGGGACGCATCCACGGCACTGAATAGTGGTCTCTCCTGGAGTTTCCAAACTTGAAACTACTTATAGAAGGAGAAGGCAGCATCTTTGTCTGGAAGAACAGCTTCGGGATTCCATTGACCAACCTTGCAGTGAGCAACCCACCTCCCCCCCAGGACTCCTGGAAATCACTGCCTCCCCAAAAAAACACCCATTGCCACTGAATCAATTCTGACTCACTGCGGTGTGACTACAGGGCGAACAAAAGACAACCTATCCCACCCCACAACATGGACTGCTTAGCTGACAATGGAATTGGGCGTTGTCTTCTAACACCTGGAGTAACCCCCAGCTTGAAATAGGAAACCGGCAGCCAGGGTTGTCAGAGATCCACAGAGAGGCTGATGCCCAGGTCAGGGAGCAGTGTATCCATGGGGTGGTGAGTGTGGCAGGGCCACAGGAAGTTCAGTGGTAGACTTTATGGGGACTTGGAGAGAGTTCTGAGGAAGTAGGAAGACTTCCAGGTCTGGAAAAGGCAAGGAAGACTCAGCCTCAGAGAATTGGCAGGGCAGTGGGATACCATGTAAACTAATAGAAACACAAGGTAGAATACCATTCAGCAGTCTTCCTTGTGCCAGTGACCCATGCTCGTGTGTGTGTGTGTATGTGTGTGTGTGTAAACGAATGCCTTATTAGTGATCTTTTCCCATGGGTCATTTTAAAGTCTTCTTACGGGTATATTAGGTGATCAGGTTTTGATCCTGAACATCTGCCAACTGTGTGATTTTAGAAAACAAGATTTTAACAGCTTTAAAACAGAAGTACTATTTCTACAAGTGAGCGGAATTATAGTTCCAAGGCCTGCCCGCAAACACGTATGTTGGGGTTCATCCCTGGGTGCAGCAGTTTCCTGGAGTTTGGCCCCTTAGACACAGTGACCAAGACAACAGCATTGTTCCATGTCAGAGTCCTGGACTCCTTCCCTCCTCCATGTTCTCGTAAGATGTGGTTGGAAATCAGGTCCTGATTGATGCCTCACTCTTAGAATCTGGAAAGTAGTGTTCAGAAATGTCGCACTGACATCACGGCACAGGTCCATGTTCTGGAAATATGTACCATCTCTCCCCAGGTCATTGCCTTCCCCATGCTGTAGATGTGTCCTGTTGTCACAGTCTGAGCATTATTGTTAGATGCCACCAAGTCGGTTGACTCACAGCCACTCTGTGTACAACAGAACCAGACACTGGCCCTGTGTTTCAGCCCACCGTTAACAGCCACTGCGTCAGTCCGTCTTCTCCAGGGCCTTCTCTTTTTTTTTGGTTGGCCCTCTACCAAGCATGATGTCCTCCTCCAGCTGCTCTCTGCCCCAAGTGTGTAAGGCGCAATCTTTCCATCCTTGCCTCTAAGAAGCATTCTAGATGTTCTTCTTCCAAGACAGATTTGTAATACTCTTCTCAAGCACCATCAGTCAAACGCACCGGTTCTTCTTCGGTCTTCCCATTGTAGCGTCCAACCTTCACGTGCCTAGGAGGCCATGGAAGCACCATGGCTTGAGTCAGGGGCACCTTCGTCCTCAAAGTAGCCCACTTGTCTGTCAACGCTCCAAAGAGGTCTTATGAAACTGATTGACCCGATGTAATAACGCTGTTTGATCTCTGGACTGTGGCCTCCCTGAACATCGACTATGGATCCAGGTGAGATAGAACCCTTATCAACTTCGATCTTCGAGAACTCCTGTGTGATAGCTGCACACGGTCACGGCCAGACCCCAGGTTGCCATCCCAGATTCCCAGGCCTGCTGCCACGAAGTGCTTGTCCCTGGAGGCAGAGCTCCCCATACCACCCTCACAGGAGTGGGCAGCCTGCCCCCGTAGACCTGGGAGGTCCAGAAGGTTGCTAGGAAGTTTCCGTTATCTTGTGACGCCTCATGAGGTGTCATGCCAGGTGAGGAGCTCTGGTGGTACAATGGTTGCTTGCCAACCCACAAGGTCCGCTGTTTGAACCCATCAGCTGCTCCTTAAGAGAAAGATGAGGCCGCTTGCTCCTGTGGAGATGTCTGTCTGCAATCCCGAGGGCCGCTGTGCGTTGGAATCTGTTCGACGGCCGTGGGTTTGGTTGGGGGTCATCTTTGGAACTGTTTTCTTGTCTGGACTCTGGAAATCTCCCGCCAGGCTGTAACTTCCCCACCCCACCCCCAGGCTTAGCTTGTGAGGAATTCCGAAAGGGAGAAGGAATCCTTGACTGTCACACTTCAGTTCTTTCAGCAGGGAACCCCAGGGCCTCTGTCCGGGCCCCACCCCTGGCCTCGCAACCCCAGGGGGTGAAAGAGACCAATCAGATGGGTCCTGTGTCCGAGCTATTTACAGGAGGGAGGGCCTCATTGCTTACTCATGCACAACCTGGTTTAGAGGCTCTCCTGCCATCTGAGAAAGGAGTTCTTGGACTCCTCGCAGAGCTGCTCATTGTGAAAGCAGCTTTGATCCCCCGAGAGTCGAAAAGCCCTGGGAAACAAATGTGCCAGCCAGCCAGGCCAGGTTGCCTGTAAGAATCGCCATAGAAGTCCAGACTTGTTAGGTATGCCTAGTGGATTTCACATAGCCATCATAGCAAAGTTCTCTCTTGCTTGCTGAAATATGATTTTGATTACTTAAATAAAATTTGCACCACTGTATACTTTTCTCATGCCAGTTTCCAGTTCTATCATAATCATAATAAGTTGCACAAGTTGCGTCATCATCACCCCACCAATATTCCCATTTTAGAGATAACTGAATTAATCATGTCTGTCTCAAAAAATTGAACAGCCTTTGTTGTCTACTGCTTCCATCATTGATTATGGATCCAAGTAAAATTAAATCCTTGGCGGGGGGGTGGGGGGAAATCATACACAGGTGCTTCTAATCCAAAACAGTTCTACCAGGAAAATCAGGCTGCTCAAGAGATTGAACCAAAAGATTTAAAACAAATCAAGGATTTTCTTTTTCACCAGCCTCACTTCCTCACACCTGCTTCTGGGGTGTTTTCCTTGAGTACCAAAAATCAGGGGAGCAGCCAGGAGGATGACACTGAGAAGCAATGAAAGGTAGAAGCAGTCGTGCTGTGCACATGGCTTGGGCCTGGGACACACACGCTTGCCTCCCCAAATGGCTCTGGGCAACAAGTCTCTGGAGCCTGCATCTCACTCCTGCCGGGTCCCGGACTCTGGGTGCCTCTCTGCACACTGACTGACCCAGTGGCCTACAGTCTGCTCTCACGCATGCCTGCATGCTCCTATCCCCTCAGTTACGGCCAACGAGTTCTCAAAGGTGTGCATGCGCCAGTTGAAATGACATGGCCTAATAACCTCAGATGCCGATGACATAAGAGTGAAAAAAAAAAAAGCTGTCTGTAAAAACTACACGGAAACCTCTGGAAAGCTTGTAAAAGACAAACTGCCAAGAAAATGGCTGGCCATAGATGTGGGCACGGCTACAAGGTGGGGGAGGGATATTTGCTGCGTAAGGGGTTGTGCCCCCAGATGGCTTTGCGTGATTAAAAATCTTCCTCCATTTTATAAAGACGCAGACAGTGGAAAGAAGAACGATGTGTGGGGATTGTGGAGCCTGCTGGCGCAGTGGTGAAGCGCTCCGATGTGGGACCAAGACGGGGGAGTCCCCCTTGGCAGAGCCGACGGCGTGGGAAGGACCCTGGCACCTTTGCCACCTGGGTGGGCGTGAGTCGGAGTGGTGCAGCAGCGTCTTGCTGGCCGGTGTGCTTTGGTGGGAATCCGTGCGAAGCGGAGTTGGAAAAGCCGCCGTGTGCCTGTGTGCAGCCTCTTGGCTCTGTGCAGGGCGTCTAGATCTTCTGGGGGTCGCCGGTGCCCTTTGGCGTCATGTTCTGGAGCGGCCTTACTGCTGCGGGCACTGGCCCAGTACCAAGTCGAGGGCCTCCTGCAAGTCTCTACAACAGGTGTGAAAGCCTCTTTTCTGCCAAGGGCCTCCTGGGTCTTCGTTAACCTCACATGCACGTTCACACTTTCAACCTGGACGCTGAGTAAGCACGACCAGAGAGGAGCCGGTGCATGTGAGTGACGGGCCAGCAAAGACGATGGAAAGTATCGCTTCTCGGCCTTTTGGCTAAGATCAAGTGTAGTATCTGTTCTTATCAGTTTAATATGTGCTACGCCCTCTATCCGAGGACAATATATACATGGGTTTGGGGAGCAGCAAGATGAAATAGGAGCTTGCTCCGTCCACTCCACACTTCGACCTGGTGTTGCAGTACCTCTGGGAACGGTGCACCCCCTAGGGGGGGAATTTACATGGTTTCCAAAGTTAGACTTCGTATACGTTCCTTAGTGTTAGCTTGTACTTGTTCTTCCATAATCCTTAGCCGCCCACATTCCTTCCCTTTCCAGTTTCTGTTGCTATTAGTTCTGTCTGTTCTTCCTCTAGTAGATAGAATTGAAAAGTTCTCAAGTATAAAGGTCCATCTCACGCCTATGGTGAGTTTAAGTAATCCCCGCTTTTTATAATCTGTATTTTGGCAACAAAAGTAGATGCGAAAGGAGAGGTACATATGCTTCTCTCCAGGGACTTAAATAGGGTTTTTTTTTTTTTTAAAAAAGATGTTATTAAGACAGTTACAAAACCAAAAAGGAAGGGGTTCAAGCTGGTGAAAGAATTCCAATCCTTGAGTTGCAATATGACAATATTAGCTTGAAGCAGGTATCGTCAAAGCAAAATGGAGAAAATAAATACAAGAACCACTTAAATATCAGTGCCACTGACAGCCAAGAGAACAAATGGCTCTGTCTTGGAGGAAGTATAGCCAGAATGGTCCTGAGAGGCAAGGATGGGGAGAGTTTGCTTCCCTTACTTTGGACCTGTCCCCTGGAGAAGGACATCGTGCTTGGTTTGTTTGTTTGTTTGTTTGTTTGTTTTGGGGGGGGGGCATCACTACCTCTGGTGGTCGTGGGAGCTACCCAGTGCTGCTCCTGAGAGCCGCTGCTGGATTTGACCCGCCAAGCCCGTGGCCGCAGTCCCGCACTCAACCACTTACGCCACCGGGGCTCAGCCTGTCGTGCTTGGTTAAGGAACAAAAGAGGAAGGTCCTTGGCAAGATGAAGTGACACGGTGGCTGCCACCATGGGCGTAAACATAAGGACGGACACCAGTGAGGCTGGACCTGCGGGGTGTGTTCTGCTCTATTGTACACGAGGTGGCCGATTCACCGGCCCCTGACAACATCACCGTTCTCAGGCCAAGCTGACCAGACATCGAGGGAACTCACCCCTGCAACGGTGGCTGGAAGTGCTGCTCTTGGGTGAGATGTGTGATGTCAGCGGTACTGATGAGCTCATGGGCCCCCACCCTTAACTCCAAAGGATGACCTGTTGCATTGGTGATGGATGAGGAGATGGTGAGCCCTGAACTCCCCGCCCATCGCCTCTGATCCTGCCTGCGTTCTATACCGGGGATATCTAGTCAACATCTTTAGATAAAGAGGTTGCTCTTCTTTCCACTTGAGCCCTTGGTATCAGCGCCTCATTTTTTTGTGTGTGTGTGGGCATCACTGCCTCTGGTGGTCGTGGGCGCTCCCCAGCCCTGCTCCTGAGCGCCGCCGCTGGATTTGAACTGCCAAGCCCACGGGCCACTCACCCACTTAGACCACCGGGGCTCAGTCCCAAAAAGGTTGCTCTTCTTGTTAACAGAAAAGAGACAGACACCCACCACTGTCCCATTGATTGTGGCTCACGGCGAGTCTGGGTTGCAGAGCAGCTCGGCCCGGAAGAGTCTTCTTGACTGTTACCTTTATGGAAAGTGGCGGCCAGGCTGTTCTTTTGCAGCACTACGGGGTGGGTTTAAACTGCCCGCCCTTGGCAAACTGCCTCCTGAGCAGACATCCCTTTAAAAAAAGGCGGGGAGGGGAGGGGGGCTTGCAGATTATCAGATGGACTTTTTCTGGGTCTCTATTTTCCCTGACTGATAATGAGACTTGAGTCGAGCTCGCCAGAGGACATATTTTTAGCGACCAAATCATATTTTTATCTGTTAATTTTCAATTCCTTTGGAGTGATAATTGCAGCTTAGTCATACCTCCGTCCAGTGCCCAGGGGACGGCGTTTCTCTCATCTGAGAGAAACCCCATGAGTAATGTGAGCAGATTTTACGCGGGACACCTTTGACGGGGGGGGGGGGGGCTCTTGATTAAAAATCTGGTCTATATGGAGCAACAAAAATGTTCATTAGAACGCAAAAATAGTATTGTAATATATTTACTTTAATTTTAAAATGCCGCGGGGCAAATTGTTAAAAAACGTGACGTCTGGTCACCTTACCCATGAGGACCTTGTTCTTCCAAATCTCAGAGAGGCCGTGGGGGAGGGGCTCTTGGGGCACAGATCCCCTTTCTAAGCTGTGAAGTGACTGTGCATCTCCTCTAAACCAAAGCTCCCTGCCATCGGGGTGGGTCACTTCCAGCACCCCTGTGGAATGGAGTAGAACCTCGCCCTGAGACTGACTCAGGCTGTCCGTCTGTTTGTGACAGGTGAAGACAGCTTCGGCTGTCCTCAAAGGAGCAGAAGGTGGCTCAGATGAGGAACCTTGCTAAAGGTTAGGTACCACCCCCTCCCCTCGCTTTATCTCCTGTGCCACCAGGGCTCCGGAAGGGAAGGAGGAGCAGGAGGCTTGTGTGCCTGTCAATTGCCAAAAGCATTTGCTCCAGAAGCAAATCCAGCTTGGTTTTGATGCCTTTTCTTCTCTTCATTTCAGGTCTCGGTCTCTCTCTCTCTCTCTCTCTCTCTCTCTCTCTCTCTCTAAGTAAGAGTTATGCCAGGGAGTATCAGTAGTGGAGTGGTGGTGGGCTGGGCTCCTGACCAGAAGGTCAGCAGTTCAAAACCCTCATCCGCTCCACAGGAGATAGAGGAAGCTGTCAACTCCAGTTCAGAGTGACAATCTTGGAACCCCGAGGGGCAGGTCTACCCTACCCGCTAGAATGACTGTGAACTGAAAGCACCTTGGGGTCAGTGAGTGTGGTGTGGAGTTTTTGTTTTATTTTTAAGGGTCATGCACAAACAAGCCCGAGTGGCTCATAAAACCTCAGAGTAGAGATTTCAGCTTAGGGTTGCTCTAGAAAAGCATGTGAATACAAAAAGTCATTTCCTGTGTTCTGAGACTTGTGCTTACCCCTGAGATAGGTATCCTCGGTCGCAAAAGCCGTTCTCCCTTCCCACCTGGGGGAGGTGGTGTGGGGGAGCCCTCTGGAGAAGCACACACGGAAAAGGATCTTCCGGGGAGGACTGAGGTCATGCGAAGCGGGTACTTATGTAGCCAGCTGGTGCTGGGGGGGGAGGGGAAGAGATGAGGCACCCATACATCTAAGGTCTGAGTCTGTCACTTAACTTCTTCCTTGACCCAGGCACAGTGTGCACTGCAGTTACCTCCCGCCTTAGAAGAAGAGTTGGGGGTTGGCGGGGGGGCACGAGGGGAGGGGTAAAGTGACCAGATGTTCTTGATTAAAAATTTGGTCTATATGGAACAACAAAAATTTTCATAGAATGCAAAAATAGTATTGTAATATATTTAATTTTAAAATACCACGGGATGCGGACGAATTGTTAAAAAGCGGGACATTTGGTCACCTTAGGGAGGAGGCTCCGGCAGCTGAGAGGAGGCTTCTGCTGGTGGGATGGAAAGGGCATCCAGGGGGGTTATTACGGAGATCGGAGCACACGGGTGCTGTTGCAGAACCGGTCAGGCTACTCTCTTCAAAGCACATACAAGTACTTCACTACCTGGTTCTGAAAAAAATCCAGGCAGGGCACCTGCTTTTCAAAAACTGTCTGGAGGATCTAGCATCTGCAAGCGAGGGTTTGAGAAGTCTCCGTTGTTTTAGCTCGCTGTTATTTTTCCCCTCCATTCATTCTTCCCCCTAAATGGGCAGGGTGTCATGCCCAGGGGCGGTGGGGGGGTGGGGGCTCTTAACGGGTGGCTTGTCACCTTGTCTGAACACCTGCATCTAGTTGCCTTTTATCCATTCTCCAGAATAGGATCTTTCCTTCATTCACTGACCGGCTAAGAATTAAGATTCCTCCTCCCCACCCCCCCGCAATCCCTTTCCTTTTCATTTTCCTGGTTGGGGCTTTGTTATAGGTAAGAGATGGGCTTGCTTTCTTGTGCCTGGAAAACGCACCCGTCCAATGCAGGTCTTTCACAATGCATTAGCTGGATTCCCTCTCCAGTGCTGACCTCTGACCCCTGTGCACAATGTGGCATTCAGCGCCTTATCCTCTGCAGTGAAAGCCATGAGAGGCCTCCACAAAGACATTTGAACCCAGAGTAAGCAGAGAACTGGTCCATGAACTAAAGGACTTCAGATAAGAAGGCCGTTAATGATGAGATGAAGATAAAGGCCAGAGGTCTATAAAAATCCCCATGCCCACTCAAGCCAAGGATTGGGGGTGACAACTCAACCCCCTGAAGGTTTGAATTGAAGAGACAAGTGAGCTCTCTGCCTCATGGGATTTCTTTGGACAGACCTGCCCCAGTGTTTCTTTAGAATGGATAAAAGACAACAGGGAGAGAGGAGGCTGAGGGCTGAGGGGGCTGTTGCAGGGCGTGCGTCCGCAGGGCTTCCCAGGAGCACTTGTTTGGAAATCCTCCCTCAGTACTCTTTGTCAAGAGTCTCAGAGTGTAAGCTGCCTGGACTGTATGGGGAGGGGGGGGGATACTTAACAAGTCATGCATGGTCCTCATGGCATCTCTCTTTAAAAATCATTTTATTGGGGACTTGTACAACTCTTTTCACCCTCCAGCCATTGGGTCAAGCATCCTTTGTAAAACATTGTCTTTCTACTTGAGCTTCCAGTATCTACATCCCTCCTCCACCACCACCCCTTCCTTGTGAACCCCTGATAGTTTATAAAGGATTATTATTATTTCTTGTCTTACACTGGCTGACCCAATATCATCTTAGTGCTGAGAAGCGACCAGATCACAGATTGCTGGCTTCAGGGGTTTGAGGTTTTTTTGTGTTTTTTTGCTCTTTGTCCTCTGGAAATGTGAGGAAAGACTTAGACTTGGGAATGAGCATTGGGTGTTTAATTGTAAGGTTGGTTGAGAGGGAGACAGAGAGGCGAGGTAGGGAAAAGTCATGGGTTAGATTACACACGCACACGCCATTTCCAAGGACTGCATTCAGAATACGTCGTCTCCTACACATTGCACACACACCCATACGCACATGCACACACCCCGTTTCCAAGCCCTCTCCTGCCCATCGCCCAGATGTCTGTGGTGTGAGGAAGGGCCTCTGCTGCTCCGTGTACCTCACCGCGGTAAAACTTGCAAATTCTTCCCCCATGAAGCTTTCGTTTTTTTGGAGACCACTGTAATTTGCATGCTGGGCCCTATTATTAAATGTTAATTTTATGTTGTTATTGGAAATCTTTACATTGAGAAAGAATGTATGAGTTAGTGTTTGGGGGGCAGTAGGGTGGCTCTGATGAAAAGATACCTTGTATTTGATCTCAGATCCATTAAACCCTTGGCCAAAGAGAAGGCTATTGGGCAGTTTGGTGGCAATTGTATGCCCATAAAAGGGGGAGGGGGGGCGAGTGAAAGAAAACTAGAGTTGAGGAATTCCAATAGGATAAAGTTGTATTAAAGAAAATATTTCATGGGCTGAGCCCCGGTGGCGTAGTGGTTGTGCGCGGGACTGCGGCCCACTTGGACGGAGGTT
>PVJH01047141.1:0-11459 GCA_004026705.1 Nesogale talazaci
CCCCCCCCCCCCCGCCCCCGTCCCCGGGTCTAGTCTCATGGCAAAGGAAGCAGTTGTTCTGGGAGCTCATTAGTCATACACGCCGTATCTTCCACCTGGTGGTGATCCGCTTCCCTTTTCTGGTGCTCGGGGTGACCGGTTATTATGCCGCGGACGGCAGCTTGTAAGCAAAACCCCCGGCACCACACAGTGAACTCTATTTGGTTATACGTAAGCGCAGGCCGGTGGAATGGTAGCATATGGCCAAGCCTTTTCTTGCAGGGTGAGTCTGGACCACTGGTCTTTCAGGTAGGAGACAGGTGCTTAACTGCCCCACTCCCAGGGTTGCTCGCACTAGAATGTAGGTAAGGTTTAATACTATTTTGCAAATGAGTTCTCTAGTGGGCCAGCCTCCCTGGACAACCCCGTGCTGCTTTCATACCTCCTCTGGTCCCAGCTAGGGGTTGGTAATTAGAATCCTACAGGTCTGATCCTCTGTCTGTGTTTGTAAGAAAGCGTTATTGGACCAGTCACTGTGTCTCAATAAAGCTTTATTGGCAATACCATATCAGGTCTTTTCTGTGGCTGCTGTCATGTTGTAATCAGAGGGCGTAGCTATGATAAGAAACCAGATGACCCCAAAGCCCAAAATATCATTCTCACACTTTACTGAAAAAGTTTGCCCAGCCTTGCCTTTTGTTGTTGTTGTTGTTCATCACTGCCTCTGGTGGTCGTGGGCGCTACCCAGTGCCGCTCCTGAGAGCCGCCGCTGGATTTGAACCGCCAAGCCCGCAGACCACAGTCCCACACTCAACTACTTACGCCACCAGGGCTCAGCCCCCAGCCCTGTCTTTTTATGATTATTATTTGACTTTCTTTCACAAAAATATGGAACACTTAGGAATTTGCGTGTCATCCTTGTGCAGGGGCCATGCGAGTCTTCTCTGTTTTTTTTTGTTTGTTTGTTTTGTTTTTTTGTTTTTTGAGGGGGCATCACTGCTCTCCGGTGGTGGGAGTAGGAGGTCCAGCCCCACTGCTGGAATTGAACCTCCGTCCCAGTGGGCCGCAGTCCCGCGCACAACCACTACGCCACCGGGGCTCAGCCCGCGAGTCTTCTCTGTATCATTTCCGATTTTAGTCTATGTGCTGCCGACGTGAACACTGCCCAGCCTTGTCTTAAACAATGCACCTGACCTTTCCTCCTACGTAAAGATATGGTTCAAGTACGTATGTATTCTCCGTGCCCGTTTGCATAAAATCCTTCAGAGGTGAAGAAAATGATCCCGTCTCCTGACTCCAGTTTTAGGGCAGAGTGGGGCCACCTGCTTCCAGCACGTCTCCTTCTTTGTGAAAAGATCAGCCCGTGTGGGCCCAGGTTCTCTTCCCCAGGCCACCTCTGCCGTTGACCGGTGACACAGACGAATCTGCCTCTGCATAAAAGCTGGCTGGCTAATTGAATTTGTCCTTTACCCCTCGTATGCCCTTGTATGGCTTGGGTTTGCCCTGTTGTCTTTCTTTAGTCCCCTATATTCTTCTGCATAGATCACCGGTAGCTGACAGTCGTTGCCAATACTCGGGAAGGGCACCCAAGAAACCCAACCCAACCCACTGCCATCCAGCCGACCCTGCAGGATCGTAGAGTGTTCCTTAGCGCTTCAAGACTAACTCCTCCTGGGAGTGGACAGCTTCCTCTTTCTCCTATGGTGCAAGCTGGTGGGCTTGATCCACAGGCTTCTTACAGGAAGGATGGAGGCTATCAGATGTTGGCTAGCTTGCCGCTGGAACGAATGTAAGGCAGCGTTGTGGTCGCGCAGGCGCTTGGTCATTGCGAAGCTCCTTGTCTTGGGAACTCAGTCCTTGGGGGTCAGTTTTTCAATACGTGGAGAAGCTCGTGAAGGCGGTTGCTTCTCAGAGACCCTGAGAGCAAACCCACCCACCACACCATTGCCTTTCTGTCAGCTGCTGCCCGAAACCGCCTGAGATGAGACTAGAGTGTGACCTTTCCACTCGCTGTCCTGTGGCTTGGGGGGGTTGCCGTGAAAACCCTTGAAGAGCTACAATTGTCCTTCCGGCCCTGCGATTGAGGCACTCCTGTCTGGGAAGCATTACAAGCCGGGCGTTTCTCGGCCTGCCCCTGTGAACGGCTGCATTTGAGCTCCAGGCCCACGCTAACACTTCCCCGGGGAGAATCTTGACTCTTAAATGTCCTCACCAATGGTGACATCATTGAAACGGGAGGCTCCCTTGCCTAACTACTGGATCTCTTTGCATTGGTCAGCAAAGGGCTGTGGGTTCAGGGGTTCAGTGTCTTGGGTGGCAAAGCAGTACTTCCTGCGGCTTGCCTTGCACTTACATTGCCGAGAGCTAGCAGGCGTAACCTTTTGAGGTGCCTAGAGGAGGAGGTCAGTGAGCCACCGTAGGGTGGCAATAGGAAGTTCTGAATGTAGGTTTCTACAAGATGTGAGGCGGGCTCGCAAGTCTGTGGGTCGTAGTTATCATGGCAGTTTGAATGCTGTCAAGGGTGGACGGTGGGCTTCAACAGCGAGCGAGCGCTTCCCTTGCATTTTCTGCTAATTTATGATGAATGGGGTGGTGGGGCGCCATCTCCTTGACCTTGGCAATAGATTTCTCCCCCCGAGTCTTCCCATCACCTACTCCAAGAACCTCTCTGCCAAAGGAGCCAGACTGCGGGATGGGGCAGGTCTGGGTTGAGGCTCTTCCTGACACTCACATAGGTCAAATGTCTGACTAGACTTCCCTGCGCTTCCTCTTATCCCATATGCAGTTTGGAGCCCTTTGGAGGGACGAGCAGAGAAAACCTTGAGTTTCCTTGCCAGCTCAGAGTGAAGGTGGGTCCCTCCCTACCAGCAAGGTAGTTGAACGAGACTGGACCAGCTCTTGGGAAGCTCCTGAGTTCTCTCCCCATCTGAGATGGCTGGTAGCCCCAACCGGCCACCCCCGGTCATGGGCGGGAGCCGGGGAGAGTGGGGAATGTGGTTACTCCCCCGCTCTGCTGGTGGGATCGTCACCGAGGCCCGCACCACTCCGTTTTCACGGTGTTGAACGACTCCAGCTTTAGTCCAGTCTCTTCACATACGCGTTCACAGGCTTCCCTCCCCGGTGGTAGGAACCATTGAGTCACTTGGGCCGATGACAATAGCTGAAAGGCTGGAACCCAACCTTTGGAGGTGCCTTGGGAGATGGGCCCGGCGATCTCCTTCTAAAACAGAATCAGCGTGGGGAGCCCAGGTTGACTGTGCGGTGCATGGAGTCAGCGGCCACGGGGAGTCACCCGGATGGGGCAAAGACAAGCCTTAACCTCAGGTCTTCTGTGAAGAGCTCCAACGTGCTTGGCGATTATAACTTCTCTGCGCGGCTTCCTCTCCATGAGCTGGAGCCTGTAATGGAGCGAGAGCGAGCCCTTGTTGGTGGCGACAGCTGGCTGCTAACTGCGCCTCCCGGTTTTTCCAAACTTGTCCTGGCACTGGGCTTCGGGCTCCACACTTAAGGTCAAACGTCACTTCCGAGCTGAACGCCCAGCTGCAGCGTCATCTGCATGTTTATCCCCGGGCCCGAATAAGCCTCGATTGGCTTTGTGTGGGAGTGCCACGGCCCATCCAGGGCAGCCCTCACCAACTTGAAAGAATGCTACCAACATCGGCGATTTCCTCATGGGAAAACTTCACGGCAGCCCCTGGGGAGCCTGGAAGCCCAGCCCAGGCCCTGCACAGACACCTCCCCGGCCCTGCTCGGCCCTGCATACCAGTTCTGAATTTGCTCACGAGCCCCAGACAGCTGACATGGGGGTGGATGGAACGCCTGTGGCCCAGCCCTGCCTTTGAAAGAGCAGTTCCTGCTTCCAGCTGCCTAGCGAGAGGCCTGGGAGGGGAGGGAAGCCCAGCAACTCCTCCCAGGGCGCCCGTGGATCCAGAGCCACAGGCAAGAGCACTGGAGCGGGCGTTTGCTCCCGGGGCTGCTTTGGAGGAGGGCCCGTTCTTGGCCAGGGCGGGATAGCGCGTGCAGGATGCCTCTTCGCTCCCAGGGAGCGAGGTCCTTTCCTGCCAGGGGGGGTGTGACCCTTCTGGAGGGGAGCCACGTTGTCAGGGAGCAGCATAGTGGACCACCTTCTGACTCTCCGGCTTTCCTTTGGGCACACCGAACTGCCCCCAAGTCCTTCCTGACCCAGGGCGACCCGCAGGACAGGAGGTTTCCGAGGTTCGCTCCTGAGCACTTTCACCTCTGTGCCAACCGGACTCCTTGAAGGGCACCTCTGAAAGTCGGCAGCTAGCACCTCCACAAGGGAAAGACGTGGAGCTCAAGCTACAGGAGAGGAGGCTCAGCTGACGGAAACCCAACTCGGCTGCCAGGGGGACAGCGCTGACTCACTGGACCCCCAGGACGAAGCAGAAACGCCCCCCCCTCCCCAGGGGGTTCCAAGGCTGTATATCTCCCCTGCGGCAGGAAGCCTCTCTTCTTCTCCCATGGAGCGGCTGGTGGATTTGACCTGCCGACCTTGTGGCCCTAATGGAGACACAGAGAGAGGGCCTAGTCAGTGGTGGAGGCAGGGGACTTACTTAGATGAGATGTTTTGAGAAGGCTTAAAAAAAAACGGCTAGTGGGCTGAGCCCCGGTGGCGTAGTGGTTGTGCGCGGGACTGCGGCCCTCTGGGACAGAGGTTCAATTCCAGCAGTGGGGCTGGGCCTCCTACTCTCACCGCTGGAGAGCAGTGATGCCCCCCCCCCAAAAAAAAAAAACAAAACGGCTAGTGTACTATGCACCCTAAGGTGGAATGACATTTCTCTCTCTCTCTCTCTCTCTCTCTCTCTTTTCCTTTAAAAAAGGACATGGCCTTGTCTCAGACCTCTTTAGTCCCCCTGGCCCCATCCTAGAATTGGTCTGGCTGTTTCTTTTAAGAGGTAGGCACCTCATGTTTCAAGTTCAAGTGCAATGGCCCTCCCCCTGCAGCTTGAACAGATTGGAGTGTTTTTGCACAAGGGAGGGCCCGACAGATGGGGAGTGTCATGCTCAATAAATACTTGTTGGATCACATGGAGTTGCTGGCAAGGCAGCGGGGGTGGGGAGCCTGAGTCGTACCCCCCCCTCCCTTGTAATGATCCTTCTCACTTCTGTTCCCCCACCCCCCTGCGTGCACACTCTAATGTCCACCTACAATAGCTTTCCTCAGCAGCTCCCACCGACTGTGCCTCCAGGCTCTCTCACTCTCAGTCACTGGCCTTCTAGCCCACCTGACCATGGGGCTTTGTGAAAGCCCAGCTGGTGGCAAGACATGGCATCCCCGTGGACATAACTGCTAGGCCAGTAGGTTCTCGACCCTGCACCTGTACAGCCAGGGGGAGCTCAGGCCAGTACCAGGTGGATTCATGGAAACAGACAAGGTTTAGGATTCTGTAAAGCAAACCAAAAAAACAACATTTGTTTTAAAGCTTGGCTACCTGGTTCTCGGAGGAGGGGTGACTTGTATCAAAGTCCTAGTTGTGCTGGATAGGACAGCAGCGAGAGGCCGGGGCCAGAGTGTCGCCATCGGTGAGGCTTCCCTCACCGGGCCATTGGTAGGTGGCTTCAGAGGCAGGATCCGGCTGGAAGCCACCCTCTCCCTGGCCAGGCCCACCGCAGGATGCCACGCACTGCTGTTCCTCCTTCCCCTCCTACCAGATGGGAAAGTGCTAGAATTAGATGCCCATCTCCTGTTCCTGTTCCCCAGGCCCGGGGCCCACACATGGTCATGCCCAGAGGTCAACTCCTGGTCTTTTTAAAGTTGCCCACCAGGGGTGTGGGGGCTTGGTCCAGCCTGTGTCCTAAACCAGCCTGCCTGAGTGTAACTTCAATTGGAGGGAAATTGGGATTGGGAGGAAAGGCTGCTTCTCCTCCCCCTCCCTCTCCCCCTTCCACTCCCTTTGCCGCCGGAGAAGCGTGTGCGTGTTTGCTCCCCCACAGGGTTCTGACAACCACTGCTGCATGCACGTGCGCTCCCTGCCCCACAGCTGCAGGCGGGCTGAAAACCTGCCGCGCATGCCCGCACGCCCGCTTCTGGGGCTGTCTTCCCTGCCTGCCCATCAGATACGGTGCATAAGCTGGGACGGAAGAGGGCAGGGGTGGGAGCATTTGGCCCCACAGAGGGGAAGTCCCCAGAGGGCTCTGGCAGCATTCTGTGGTGTGGACAGGGAGAGAACTGGGTCCTGGAGTGGCACCTGCGAGCTTCCCACACACTCATGACAGAGACCAGGGCCCTGATAGGCTCCCCTGGAGCCCCAGGTTCCTGGGGGGTTCTGGATTGCAGGCCCCGTGCTTAGTGGTGGGAGGGCAGCTCAGGGCAAGTGGCTTTGATTCATGATGAGGACTGCATCGGGAACCCCCCCCACCCCCAGCGCAGCTCCCTGCACACACATCCTTCTGGAGGAAAAGAGGCCTGTTGGAGCCGTGGCTGCTGGCGCACATGCCTCTCCGAGCTTTGGGTGAGCTGGGAGTGGGGTCCTTGTGACATAGGCGAGTGCTCTGTCTGCCACGGGATGTGTCCCATGACAGGGCAGCAGGGTCTTGAACTCCAGGGGAAGGCTCCATCTAGGGCAGCGGTTCTCCACCTTCTTTGTGCTGCGACCCTTTCAAACAGTTTCTCATGGGGTGGTGACCCCCCAACCATCACACTATTTTTGGTGCAACCTTATCGCTGTCATTTTGCTACTGTGATGAATTGGGCGACCCCTGTGAAAGGGTCATTCGACCCCCAAAAGGGGTCTCGACCCACAGGTTGAGAACCACTCATCTTGGGGCTGGGGGGGTCAGGTGAGTTTTCAAACCCCCGAGAGGGTGGTTATGGGAAGCTCTTACCACCCAAACAGGTTTTGTAGAGAACATTTTTCATGTATAATAACTATGTTTACGTTAATTCCCAACCACGCCTGAAAAACAATCCCATTCCAACAAATATTAGAACACTGATCCTCTCTAATAAAGCTATTTCCATGGCTCCTATCAATGCCTTATTGTTTTGTGTTTCTGTGATTTTTGTTGTTTAAAGGAAAAGGGGAGGAGGTGGAGAGAGAGCAACAATCGGCTGTAACAAGTGCTTTTTCTGGCCCCTGTCTGTGTCATCCTGCGTGCCGCTCAGCCAGACCCCCCTGGAGTGTTTGCTGTTGTCATTGGAGGTGGGGTGAAGGGAGCTGAGCTGTGGATGGGTCACCAGATAGATGGGTCACCTGTCTGCTTTTTCTGCACTTTGAACCTCCCACCCTTGAAAACTTCCCTGTTCTTTACAAGGAGACCATCAGACAATAGCCCTGCCAAGGAGCGTATGTGAGTGTGCGTACGTGCTTGAGCATGTGGGTTCTTCAGTGAGAATGTAGGAGAGAGAAAGAGAGTGTGAGTGTGAGTGTGTGTGTGTGTGTGTGTGTGTGTGTGTGTGTGACCCGTGAGAGAAAGCAAACAGTAAAGCAAGCAGGGGGAATGAGAATAGTAGGTAGACTTGCATAAAGATTGCATGTGTTTTCTGTGTACTATTTTTATTTTTGCATGGACAAACTTGGAAATTATCTCCCACTAAAGTTTTAAAAATAAATATATGCTAGCCTCATTTGACTGTATCCGGAACTCTGGAGAATAGGAATTTTGTGCTCTTATTCATCATTCTAACCTCTCTTCTTCTCTCCCATGTAACAGAACATCTGAAACTTGAGGTGCAGTAAGTGGTTTATCTAAGTTCACGCACCCCATTGGGGCACAGACAGGATTGTGATTCAGGTATTTGCCCTAATAGTAGGCCATTTCTTTGGGAGACTTCCACTTGACCCCACTCTTGGACACAGACAAGCCTGGGTGTCAGGTACTGAGAACTGACTGGGTGCCTACCACTCGCTGTGTGTCCGAGCCCAGGCCGTGGCCCAGTGACCCACCAGGAGAGCAGCAGGTTTGCAGCTATCAGCAAAAGGACACCGAGCAGGCGCAGGATGTCTAGGGACCTTCTAGGGAGCAGTGCTTCCTTCCAAGCCGCACTCTCACTCCCCAGGCTTTTCCCTGAACGCTCTTCATGAAGCACAGGAAACGAGAACGTCCTTTTGCACCAGAGCGAGGGCACTCCTACAGAGTAGAAACCTGAGAGGAAAGGGGGCTGAGTTTGGTTTAGGAAGCCGTGCCAGGGTCTAGGCCTGGACCACTCCATGTGGACAGTCGGTTGCCTGACTCTCTTGTGAGGAGCATGGTTGGCCTGGTTTAATGCAGCACATCTTCCCCAGTGGACTTGGTATGACAACTTTATACACAAAAGAAGCATGGTGCCGCCCTGTGTACAGCACAAGGCAGCGCTCCCCCGTCTGGCACTGACCCACGGTGGTGGCTGTTTTTGAGCCCATCATTGCCGCCACTGTGTTGAGCCGTGCCCGTGAGGGTTTCTCTGATTCTGCTGTACCAAGCTTCAGGGCCTTCTCCAGGGACCTGTCCCTCCCGATCACATGTCCAAAGTGGGTGAGAGGAAGTCTCGCCATCTTTAACTTTTTTTTTTTTTTGGCATCACTGCCCCCTGGTGAGAGTGGGAGGCCCAGCCTTGCTCGTGGAGAGCTGCTTCTGGATTTGAACCTCCAACCCAGTGGAACACAGTTCCGCACACAACCACTACGCCACCGGGGCTCAGCCCACCTTTAATGTCTAAGGAACATTCTGGCCTTACTTTCTCCAAGACAGGTTGGTTTGTGCTTTGGGCAGTTTTCTTCAGCACTACTTCTGTGCTCATCCTCATTCACTGTGCACCGTCCAGCGTTTGCTTGCATCGGAGGAAGACCGGAAATGCCACGGCTTGGGTCAAGTGCATCCTAGTGCTCAGGGACCTCTTTCCTTTTGAACACGTCGAGACAGACCTGCCCCCTTGGGACACATTCTCTGGGCATCACGGGATGCGACGCACCGTGCGACGCCTGCTTCCGTGTGCCGTGGTTGCGGAACTACGTAAAGCGACACTGTTGACAATTTCATTCTTTCTTCCATTGGTTGTGCTATTACTGTTGATCCAGCTGTGAGGAGTTTTGATTTTGTGAACTTGGATGGATGGGTACTCCATCCTGAGGCCCGGGGCCTTTGATCTTCATTTGTAAGAGCTTCACTCTGTCTTTGATTTGAGGAAGCAAGGCAGTGTCATCTGCACATCTTCCGCTGCTAAGGATGCTTTGGTTCCCTTTGTTCTGGTTGAATGACTCCCTTTCGGTGTTGGGGCAAGTTCTACGTGAGCACAATTAAGTATTCGGAAATTCCCCTTCTTCCTAATGTCATCTTTGTTTTTAATTGTTCACACAGTTGAGTGCCGTTGCCTGGTCAATACAACAGAGGTGAACATCTTCTAATTTCTTTTGCTTTTAGCCTAAAGAAATCTGGCAATAGCCATGATAACTTTAATTCCACATGACTATGGCTTGAAATTTTAGCAGTTCCTGTTAATGTGTTGCTGTAACTGTTTATGGTTTATCTAATGTGTGAAGTTAAAGGTACTTTTAAATAACGTCTGCATTTTGTTAGCTCACTTTTCAAGAGAGTGGGCACAAATGTAGATCTGTTCTAGTCAGCGGGCCGGTAGCTGTTTTCCAAACGCCTTGTGACAGATAAGGAAGTGTCTTCAGCTTTGCACCCATTTCTTATCTATCTCAGTTGGTATTCAAGCAAATCCCAAGGCTTTGTTTTCACCACTGCCTTAAGTACAGCTTGGACATCTTCTCAAAGTGCCCTTGGTTCTGCATCATATGCTGCCTCTAGAAATGGTGGAACACTGACCCTTTCTTTTCAGTATGGTGACTCCGGGTATTCCTGCCATCTTCTTTTGATGCTTCCTGGGCCGTTCAGTATTTTGTCCATTGACTCCTTCAGTAGTGCAGTTGGAGCTCTGAATATTTTACTTACATCTTTCCCCTTGAGAAAAACCCAGTGCGTACTTCCCTTTTGGTTTTCCAACTTCAGGTCATGGTGCATTTCATGATAATACTTGACATTTTACGTCTGAAAACCTGTTAACCACAGGCCCCAAAGAAGGGTGCAGCTCACCACTGAGCAGAAAGAGGGTCAGACACTGCTGTTCCCCCAGCCCTCTTTCTCTTGCCCAAACCACATGTTGTGCATCTTTCTCTGCTCCTTGAGGGCGCTTGAATTACTCTGTGTCATTTTCACGTACTCATAATTCCCACACACACAGCTGCCAGATTTGGGTAAATGAGTGAGCCCTGCTCTACTTTTTAACATAGAAGATAGAATCTTCAGCAATGTTTCCCCTCTGGAGTCTCCCCCTCCCCACTGGCGGCATTGTCATCAAAGGATGTTGTTCATGGGCTCCAGCCAGTTGTATGAAGCAGAGTCACGAGCGGTATGGACCAGTGTCCTAACCTGTGCGTTTTGATGGATTGTCCAGTTGTATATGGGCTGTCCTCACTCTCCCAATTCTTTATTTTCAGGACTTAGCTCTGTCCTGCCCCAAAGTAAGTAGCAGGTGGACGCCGACCGAAATGGGAACATGTTGCAGGAGGACGAGGAGACCACCCCTAACTTCCTCCGGGATTGTCTGCAGTGTAGAGGTCGGTGTTGGAGCTGATGACTAAAGCTGTCTGCTGAGAGAGACCCTGACAATCAAGCCGTTCTTTACCTTGCAGTTCTTAGAGGCCTGACGAGCAGGCCTGGGCAACTGACATCTCAATCAGGAGCAGAGTCATTCTGTTTTTGCTGCGGTCTTTTTCTCTCCCTGACGTAACAAAAGAGATGAAGTAGCCATCAGCTAGTTCGTGGTATATGAGCAGAGAGGAAGCCCATCCTCTCCCAGGGAAGGTGGAGCTCCTTGCCCTCCCGGCTCTGAGAGCACCTGTGGAGAGGTGTCAGGACCAGCTTCCTCCTGCAGTGAAGCCATCAGCTGTCCCAGGCTTGCACCGGAAGCCATCAGCTGTCCCAGGCTTGCACCGGGGGTAGGAAAAAGGCTCTTTCTGGAAGTGCCCTGGTGCCTGACTCTTCCGACTAGACTTTCCCTGGAGGCACTAGCTACTTGAAGGCTCCCTCAGGCTCTCTGTATAGCCAGCAGGGACGGGCCTTCAGAGCAGGGGCTGCCTGGAGTGGTGCCCAGCACACATGGGGATTGTCCACAGCGAGGGCCCAGCACGGGAACTCACCAGTGATTTGAAGTCAGACTGGAGCCCTTTCAGAATATCGGTGGTCTGGCAGGAACCCCAGGATGAGATGTAGTGATCTCCTAGGCTAAGGGCTACCTTTGGGATTGGGAACGTGGGGTCACACTTGAGTAAAGAGGTGGAGGTAGAGAAGACTTCCCACCTATGGGGCAAGATGCTTCACAGAAATTTTCTTTTCTTTTTTTTTTTTTAAATTCATTTTATTGGGGACTCATACAGCACTCATCATAATGTATACATACATACATACATACGTTGTGTCAGTTACATCTTTTCTGGGATGGGGTGGGGTTCTTTTTTTTTTTTTTTTTTGATTTGTGA
>PVJH01047142.1:0-11450 GCA_004026705.1 Nesogale talazaci
ACACACACACACATACTTCAAAAAAATTGTTTATCAAAACATAGCCTTCAAAAAGTTAATGGAAACAAAGCTCATGAACATAGACACTTACCTGGGAAAAAGTTAATGAACAGGCTGAGCCCTGGTGGCCTAGTGGTTGTGTGCGGGACTGTGGTCCACAAGGTTGACAGTTCAAATCCAGCAGCAGCTCTCCAGGAGTAAGGCTGGGCTTCCTATTCCCACCAGGGCAGTGATGCCACAAAGAAAAAAAAAAGTTAATGAACATATATACAGATATGTCTGTTATTTTTGTTGTCAAACTCAATTCATTCCAAATTTATGTCCGAATACACAAAAGAGAACTGGACCTATTTTTTCCCATAATTGATTCTGATACCCCAAAATTGCATTTGTGAATTCACCTTTCCAGGACTTCAAACCCCTGTGGAGGCCTGACATGGCCCTGCCCCGGGCGTACTGTCGCCATCAAGTTGTTTCTGACTTATCCAAAGTGACAGTTCAACCCTGCAGCGGTCTGGGACCCTTGTGTCACGGTTACCAATTTCACACCTTGTGATACATTAGCCCCTTTAATCTCATTTTTTCCTCCAAAAAAGTGTTGATAATGGCCACTTAGCCTTGTTGCACTCCACCATCCAATTTGATCGGGAGCAACCTGATTTAAATATCTCAAGGATTTCCTTCTTTATTTTTTTGTTTGTTTGTTTGTTCATTTGGGGCCGTCACTGCCCTCTGGTGGGAGTAGGAGGCCCACCCTTGCTCCTGCTGGATTTGAACCGCCAGCTCAGTGGGCCGCAGTCTTGCACGCCACCACTACACCACCGGGGCTCAGCCAGGATTTCCTTCTTTAGATTTTTCATGGCTATCACAGTTTTCCTCCTGGCGTCACTGCTGGTATCACTAACTTTCTTGGAAGCCATGATTACGATATTTTTCGCAAATAAAGCGCCAAAAGTCAAAAGCTGACTGACGAATGTTTCCGTGCACGAACACAAGGCCTCTCTGTTCTCAGATGGAGAGCTGCAGGTCACCCCTGTGTGTCCTCCGCAAGACGGGCAGTGTCATTTACTCTCTGCCTTGGCAGGGTTTTTTCCGAGGTGGATTTTTGGTTCGACTCTAGAGCAAAGTTAGGAACGATAAGCAGATTTATTTTATTATTTAAAAAACAAAACAAATAAAAAGCATTATTTTATTGGGGGCGCTTACAGTTCTTATCCCAATCCATCACCTACTCCCATTGCGTCAAGCACATTTGTACATATGCTGCCACCATCATTTTCAAAGCATTTTCTTACTGCTTGAGTTCTTAGTATCAGTTTATTCCACTCCCCTCCCCTTTGCCCTCTCCTCCCGCGCGGATTTATTTTTCAAATTTGGCTGTAGGAAGTTTGAACTTGGAGCTGAGCAAATCCAAGCATCAACTGAGGGATGTGTGTGTGTGTGTGTGTGTGTGTGTGTGTGTGTGTGTGTGGAGAGAGGTTTTCTATCTTGAAGAACCATGACTGATACACCCAGAGCCTACGGAGTGTGGCAGGAGCTTTGGGGATGGCGGGTCAGGCAGAGAAGGCGGAAGACTCAGCTGTGCAGAGCCTGGTGTGGGGCGGTGGATGCCCTTCCTGGCTGCCTTTTCCTGGTTTTCTGTGAACGGTAACCAAACGGCGTGAAGACAGGGCTTTGTGCCCCTCCTTGAGCTTTCTTCCTGCACTGCTACACCTCGGAGGCTTGGGACGCTGCCCGTGGAGATGTTCTCGCTCCAGGCAGACTGAGCCCCCCTCGCCTTCCGTGCTCACCACCATGGAGTCAGTTCTGACTCGGGGCGAGCCGGCAGGAAAGGTCGACCTCACCTGTGGGTGTCTGAGGTTAGCTCTGTAGAGGAGTCTGTCTGTCTCCTGAGGAACGGCTCGTGATTTCAAACTGCTGGCTCTTGGTTCCTTTGAATCTCAGGCCAAGGTGTAGCCTCGGTGCCACCAGGGCTCCAGTCAATGCCACGTATCAGGGGTCACGGATGAACATGGGCACTCACATTCGGAGGAAAGGGCCCGTCTGTTCCAACTCCTCTCACCCAAGAAAGGCCAAGCTTTGGCAGGCCCTGCTCCCTTCCCTATCAGTAGGAATCCTGGAAACCAGAAATACACAGGACCAGCCAACAGACTCGGGAGCAGTGTGGCAAGGGCTGGGGGGGTGGGGGCAGGGGTGGGGGGAAAGTCTCCAGTACTTCTTGGCTCCTCAAATGGACTCAGGGGGTCCCTGGAACAGCTTCTTATTCCTTTTTGGTAACAAGACAAAGTTTAACAATACAGTGAAGACCAGACTTCCTATTCCTAACGGGGAGTAGAAACAACAAAAACAGGAAATGTCTTTGTTGGTTTGACAAACAGATAAAGTGCTTCCAAACCTGTCTTCCTCCCTCCCACTCTCCTTCCTTCCTTCTTCTTCGTTGTGGTCAATCTGATCTTTAAATTGTTTTAGGTACAAGTAACTCCCCATTCTCAAACAAGGCTTCAACCAAAAATAATCAAGTAGAAAACAATTTGCGTTATCTTAAAAATCCCCACCCTGTCCAGCCTGGTTCCAGGAAAGGTGCGTCAAGGAGCTGGCATGGCTCATTGGACTGTGGGTCCTTTGACAGAGATGGCCGCAGCCTGTCCTAAAGCAGTGGCTAGGAATGGATGGAGATGGCGTCATGGATTTAGGAGAATTGTGGAAGGCTGACTTGGTTGGATTTGGTGGTTTACGCTTTGAAAAAGTCTGGAGAAGGAGTCTGGGGCAAGAGAAACTGGGGTGATGATGGCACTTTTCACTAAGGTAATGCAGGGAGAAGAAATTGCCTTAGAAATTCCAAAGATGCTGAAAGGCCCTTCCAACCTAGAAGCTGAAATTCCTGTTAGCCAGTGTGTTAGTCTGGTAGACTAGAGAAACAAATTCATAGACACGCATATGGGTATAAGGGAAAGGTTTAGATACAAGAGGAATGGAACATTGAGAAAACATCCCAACCCAGTCCCGTTCAAAGTCATAAGTCCGATATTAGCCCATATGCCTGATATCAGTCTATAAAGTCTCCTTGCGACTTACGAAGTCAAGGCCAGTGGGTGCAGAATCCCGGCGCTGGTGGGGATCTCTCCAGAGCTCCTCGCTTCCAGGGTTTAGAGCCCATCAACAGCATCCAGTGGTGGTAGAAGCAACTCAGCATTGGCAGGGACTCCACGTGGCTTCTCCAGTTTCAGAGGTCTGGTTCCATCAGGGTAAGGCCATGTGGCTTCTCCCCTGGTTCCTCCAGCTCTTAGGACACTGCCATCTTGTCTGCAGTTCGTTGTCTCAGAGACTCACTCCCAACAACTGGGGAGATGGCCTCTCATCTCCACGAGGGAAATATCATGAGATTTCCCAGAAGTCTCAGGAGAAAGCCATGCCCACATAGAGGCCTCATTGGCTACTCAATGGCTATCTCCAGATGAACAGGCTAGACTCCACCCCTACATCTCAATCATGAAATTCACATAAGCACATGACCACCACAGCCATCGAGGTGGCCACGTCCACCAGCAGTTTGAAATTTTTTGTTTTTTCAGAAGCCCTCAGCAGACAGGAATGCAGGCTACCGTGGATGACAGGAGAGCTACCCAGAGCTTGAGGAGAAGCGAAGGGACCAAGGCAGACACCCTGGTTTGCAGGAAGACTGCGGGGAGCCAGTAGGGTCAGAGAAGCCCAGAGACGGAGAGGGATAAGGACTTCCAGAAGATGGCATGTCCCAAAGGTCTAACCCCTCCCAAGGGGGCTGAGATGCTACTGATGATGCAATGGAGACTGGAAATCACCATCACTTATGTCCAGTGACTGCAAACTGTGCAACAGATCCTGTGCTTTCTATTTTGGGTCTTTCTTAATCCCTACAACACCACAAGGCAATGTGATGCCATAGGATCCTCGTTTTCCAGACTTTGACGATTTGGGCCCAGTGCCCACTGCTGTTGAGTGGCAGTCTTGCTGTTGCTGCAGTCATCTAAACTCACATGGCCCGAGAGCACAGAGCGGCCCAGCCTGTGTTTGCCACGGGAGCAGACAGCCGTGGCTCTTCTCCCACTTGGTGTGGACTCACGTCACCAATCGTTCGGTCAACAGCCTGTCCTGGCCAACGTCCTAAAATCCGTACTCTTGAGCAGAAGCCACACAGCGAAGCGTGCATGCTAGAGACTCAGGAAGAAGTGACGGGAGTCGTGCTGAGGGTTCCCCTGCTTCCACAGGCTCTTCTCTGTGCGTGAACCCACCCTCCTCCATCTCCACCATCACCAAAGAGAGGGGAGCCACCCCTGATGCCAAAGGTGAATTTGTCCCCTCTGCTTAAAATCTCTCTGGGCCCCCCCATCCCCCATCGCTGACCGTGAGGTTAGCAACCTACCACCTTACCCTCTGCACCTCCAAGGCTTCTTTGGAGGATCAAAGTGCATCCTAAATGTAACAGGCGCCCTGGAAGAAGCATCGGACAGTCTACCCCTGGGGAAAAAAGCATCCGTCATCGTCGGGCTCCTCTGACACTCAGGAGGCGGCTGTGAGCTAGTCACCCCGGTGGCAGCTGGTTTGGGAAGTGAGTCCATCCAGAGCCCACTTGCCCTCCCCAAACCAGCCGGCACCGGGGTACTGTTGGCGCATGGCCACCCCGTGTGTGTCGGTCCAGGACTGCGCTTTGTAGGGCTTGCACGGCCTAATGCATCAGGAGCAGATCTCCAAGTGTTTCGTGGCGACTCTGCGTGGATGAGAATTGCCAGCCTTTGAGGGAGCAGCGGCATGTAGATCATTAAACGTTGGCACCACTCGAGAATGCCAAATGGAAACTCCAGAATGCTTCTAAGAGGGAGGAGAGGGACATCACGATGGAAGCCAGGAGGTTGGGGCAGAGGGGGGAAGTGGTCTCCTAGAAGCTGAAAGAGGCAAAGAACAGATTCTCTCTAAAGAATTCTCCCCAGGATGAACCAGCCCTGTGAGCACCTTGACTGTCGCCCCTCCTTGCTTCTGCAGAGCTATTGTGGGACAAATGAGTGTTGTTCTAAGCCAGGATGTTTGTGTTCATTTCTTTCAACAGCACTAAGAAGCTAAACTCACAAAGAAACATTAGATTCTTCATAGTTGGGGGGAGGGAGATATGCCTGTAATCAGGGGTGGTGTGGCGTGTGAAGTGTACTTTGAGGAAAGAAGGCAGGGAAGGGGCTGGAGAGAAAAGGGGGATCAGAAGTGGGGGACTCCAGGGTCCCATAGCGAATCTTTTCTCGAGGCAGACTGGCTTCTTCATGGGCCTAACCAGCCACCCTGACCTGCTCAACCCAGAACTCCTCGGGACCTCTCTCTCTTTGAAAGTGGCACTGGGGCTGAGTCCCGGTGGCATAGGGGTTGTGCGCCGGACTGCGGCCCACTGGGACGGAGGTTCAAATCCAGCAGCAAGGCTGGGCCTCCTATGCCCACCACCAGAGGGCAGTGATGCCCCAAAAACAAAAACAAAAAAAAAAAGAAAGTGGCACTGAGCAGCCCTGCACCATGCTGGCCTGCCGGGATGAGCACAGGCCGGCTTCACTGGGGCCGTGGAAATGGCGCTGTCCTGAGCAATGTCTCCTTCCTGCTCTGAAGGAGAGCCGATGCCCAGACTGCCGCTCGGATATGGCATTGGTCTGGGGGAGGCTGTAAGGCCCGATTCTCCCTTACGTTTCTAGTTTCTGGGGACGCCTGATGCTCCCTGTCCTGCGCCAGCAGAGTTTTGATCTGTCTGCATCTTCCCGTGGACTTCTGTCCTGTGTCCCAGTCTGCCTCGCCTTGTGTTTATAAACAGCAGTGTCAGTGGATTTAGGGTCCCACCTGGACCCAGGGTGATTTCAACGCGTGACGGCGGTAAAGGCCCCGGGTGCACATCAGGTCGCAGTCGGGGGTTCCTGGTGGACGTGAATGTGGCAAGGAGCCAGCCCTGAGCCTCCCAGGAGAGCCTTGGGGCCACCAGCCTCCAGACAGACTCCCCCACTCTTCTCCTTAGAGACAGGCACTCCCACTTCCCAGAGCAGCCGGGGGTGCTGTGAGGAGCCCTCGGGGTGTCACGGACGCAAATGGGGCTGCATGTTGCCAGGTCAGCAGTTTGAAAGCAGCACCAGCTTCCCTGGGAGAAGGACCGAACGTTCTGCTCCGGTAACCTGTGACCGTCTCGGAAACCCCCGGGAGGCTGCTGTGAGCCGGCAGGGCCTCCGTGGCAGGAAGCTCTTCGGCCATGAAGAGTTACAGTCTCTGAAGCTCCCACGGCAGGCCTGCCCTGTCTGAGGGGGGTCAGGGATGGCCTCTCTGGCAGTGAGGCTGAGGGGTCAAGCAGTCCTGGTGGCCTAGCGGTTCCCCGTGGGGCTGCCAGCGGTAAGGAAAGCAGTTCAAAACCACCTGCGTCCAGGAAAGAAAGACGAGACTTGTGACCCCCCCGTGAAGAAGTGCATCTCTCCCCAGTCCGATCGGGTCGCTCTGAACTGGAAGCCCGAGTTGTGGCGTCCCAGCGGGCAGCCCTGGGTCACTAACGGCAGGTCAGTGAGTGGAAGCAGGCCGCAGCTTGTGGCAGCAGGGCGTGGCGGTGGGCCGCCTGGCTGCCTTGGGAACCTGACGAGGAAGCAGTGGTTGACAACTGAAGATACAAGGAAGGGGCACCCATTGACGTTTCCTTTGACCGGCCCTTCCTGGGTCCTTGGGTGTGAGCAGTCAGGGCAGAGGCGATAAGGTCCCCTCGGCACTCCAGGACAGACAGGGAAGGGCGCAGGATCCTTGGATCTTAGAAAAAGCCTGACTAGTCTGGGAAACGGACCAGACTTGCCTGGAAAATAAAAACCGGAGGGAGAAAACGCGTGGGGCTAGAAGAGGCGCTCAGAAGCCCCGCTGGTGCAGGGAGCTGGACCCAGGACATCGTGAACAGTCTGAACCACCAGCCTCTCCTTGGGTGTTAGCGGATAAAGGGACCAGATTTTAAGTGGGACATCATTGATCGGCGGAGGTAGGTGGTGGGGAGAGGGGGGTTCTTGAATAAAAATTTGGTCTCCAGGGAGCAACAAAAATTTTCAGAGAACGCAGACATAGTATTGTAATATATTTATTTTAATTTTAAAATGCCACGGGCCGTTGTTAAATTGTTAAAAAGCAGGACGCCTGGTCACTTTACGTTAGCAGTAACCTACTAACCGACCAAATCACAGTTTCTCAAACAAGGTCCTCATTCCACTCAAAATGTCTTCCGTTTCGGAATACACATGGTTTCAGCAAAAAATTCAAAGTACAAGCTATTTCAGTCTTGAGAGTCCTGAGAACAGTCAGTCAAGTAGTTGTGTTTCATTTTAATTTTAACCATAGATTTTTCTTGATCCAGGGAGGGATCTAGGGTTAGTGCCTTAACAACCAAACTAGGAGCTTTATTCTCTTGAGAGTCTCCTTTCCCTTTAACTTGTGTGTTTCTCTCTCTCTCTTTCTCAAGAGAGAGTTTCTTGAGGAGAGGCCTCTCTGTGCCTGCTTTGTAAAACGGACAGTGATAATAATGCCTCTTTTCTGAGGCCAGAGCCTGTTGGTCAAATGATTCAGCTCTTGCCTGTGAGCTGAAAGGTCCGTGGTTGGAACTCCCAAGCCCTCCACAGGAGAACCCGGACGCCGGGACGTGTAGGGCAGCAGCCCTCTGTGTTGCAAGATTGCAATGGGTTGGAATCAACTGGATGGGAGTGGGTTTGGGGTTTTTCCCCTCTATGGAAGCAGACTGCCAGAACGTTCTCCCGCTGAACTCCTGGTAAACCAGAACTCCTGACTTTGGGTTAGCAGTCCATTCTTTAACCGTGGGGCCTCCGCCCCTCCCCGGATCCTTTCATGAGGATGGCATGGACTAGTTTACACAGCTAGTATGTGTAAACCTAGAACACTGTTTGGCAGGGCTCTGCGTGTGTTACGATCCCCTGAAGCCAAACTTTCTTACAGGTTTAATTTCCCCATCCTGTTAAAATGTGCTTTGTTTGTGGTCACGTAGCGCTCAACAGAGGAGCCCTGGTCGCGGTGTCATGGTGACGAGTTGGGCTGCGATCCAGATGGTGAGCAATTTGAAACGACCAGCGGCTCTGCGGGAGAGGACTGGGCTTCCTACTTCTGTAAACAAAGACAGTCTTGGAAACCCACAGGGGATCACTGTGAGTCAGCATGAACTCCATAGCAGCGAAGTTCCTGGTTTTTTGTTGTTTTTTTTAAAGTTTTGAGTCATTGCTCAATAATTAGACATTAAGAAAGAGCTCTTAGGTGGTGCAAAAGGTTAAACCCTCAGCTATTAATTAAAAGGTTAAAGCTATTAATTAAAACCTATCCAGCTGCAGGGCTGAGCCCCGGTGGCGTAGCGGTTGTGTGTGGGACTGCGGCTCACTGGGACGGAGGTTCAATTCCAGCTCCACAGGAGCGAAGGCTGGGCCTCCTACTCCCACCACCAGGCGGCAATGATGCCTAAAAAACAACAACAATAACACCAACGACAACAACAACAACATCTATCTAGCTGCACCTAACAGGCCCAGTAACCTGTTTCCTAAAAGTCCCAGCTGTGAAAGCACTGTGTCATAACACGAGTCGGAATGGACTGCAGAGCAACTGTTTGGGGGTTTTGTTTGTTTGCTTGCTTTTAAGCATTGCCTGCTCTCACTGGCCCTGCCTGATTCAGACTCACAGCAACCACACAGGACCGAGCAGAACTGCACCTGTGGGTTTCTGAAATTGCTGTTCTTTATAGGAATACTGGGAACAGCTGGTGTTTCGAACTGCTGACCTTGCAGCTTGCTAGCGCACTATGCTACCAGAGCCCCTTCCTTGCTTCCTTCCTTCTCTTCTCTCTCCTTCTTCTACGCATGAGAGGCTGTTTTAACCCTAGAGGAGTCCAACTGATGTTTCTCCAACCTTCAGTTGAGAGGCCCCTCATTCTCTCACAGATCCAATGGCGATTGTGACTGTTAATGGTGTTAAAGACGTCTCGCTTTTTAACAATCTAACAACGTCCCACGTGTCTTAAAATGAAAAATAAATGTATTACAATACTATTTTTGCGTTCTATGAAAATATTTGTTGCTCCAAGTTTTTAGACCAGATTTTTCATCAAGAACCCCCCCCCACCCCCAGTCAAAGGTGTCCTGCTTAAAATCTTGTCACTTTATTATTGAGAAAGCACATTGCAAAAGAATCCAGCAAAGCGTTTGAATTGGCTGGCAACTTTATTAGCATCTCCACACACGCACCAACACACATGATGGGGGCATAAGATACATGTATTGTCTATGCTAATGTCTGGAATCAATTTGGATTTTTGAAATCCTTGCAGTCTCTTGGAATGCCTTAATCAAAAGCAGAGATGAAATACCACTAGTCTTCGGGCTGAGCCCCGGTGGCGTAAGTGGTTGAGTGCGGGACTGCAGCCCACAGGCTTGGCGGTTCAAATCCAGCGGCAGCTCTTAGGAGCAGCACTGGGTAGCTCCCACGACCACCAGAGGGCAATGATGCCCACAAAAAAAAAAAAAGAAATATCATCAGTCTTCAATAAATTGAAGGTTTGGGAAGAGTGAGGCAACATCCTTTTCAGAAAACACAAAACTAAACTAAAATTGCTCCTACAAAGGTGGGCAAATCACTTCTCTCAAGGCCATTTGTAAAAGGGATACTAACCCTGCGGTCCTGACTGCTTCGTAGGGGCTCATGAAGAGCTATTAAGATAGCATAAATAAATAACTCACCGCAGTGGAGAACAGAGAATCAGGGTAGTGGAGGGGTTGGTGGGGAGTGGGGGCAGTGTGTGTGTGTGTGTGTGTGTCTGTGTCGTGTGAAGTGAGGCAGAAGAGGGCCAAGTGGGGAAAGGTCAATTTTGCTTTCCTGGGACCAATGCTCTCAATTTAATGAAAATACTAGAATTGACGTAACCTGAGAAACATAAAGGGAAAACCTGCTCCTTCCGGGCACAAAGCATAAAGGGAAAACCAAATCTCCTTGCGGGCACAAACAATCCGAGCACAAACTCCTCCCAGCTTTCACACGGAGGCCAGGGGGGTCTCTTGAGGAAGAAACTTCAGACATGTCCATTCTCATCAGGGTTCCAGATACATCTAGTGGGAAGGAACCGTGGCCACCCTTATAAGGTGCGTACGAGGGGATCTGGAAGTGTTTAAGAGGTGGGCTGAGGACATGAATTAAATATTTATCTGACGAGGAGCTGAGTCACTGTGTGCATGCCCTGCTGGATGCTGCAGACAGACTGGAGGACAGGGTCAGTAAGTCTGTTTGCCTGAACTTCCAAGCCGGGGGCAGGGCGGTTGCGGGGCGGGCGAGGATCTTAAGTAAGACAACAACGCACCAGGCAATTTCAATCGGCTGCTTTGAGCCATGTAAACCGGGCAAGCCCGAGAGAGGGGCGGATCCGAGTCCCTGGGAGGTGAACCCGAGCCTAAAAGTCCAGGATCTGGACTGCAGCGTTAAATGCAAACGTGACCCACAGGTCAGAGTGAAATTTGGATTTCAAAGCCCTGAAGAAAGCGGCGCAAATTCGAGGGCACCAATTCCAAGGCCGCTGCTTTTGAATATCCGTTCTGTCCAACGAGAGGAAAGCTAGGAAGCGCACGGCGGGCTCCGCCCCCAGGTCGCTGAAGCGCTTTCTCCAAACGCCTGGTTACCCTGCGGGGCCTCCCGACAAGCTGCGGGCTCCTCGCGGGGGACCTCGGCTGTACGGTCCTGCTGCGCGGTGTGGACCGGGCCTCGAGTCCCGGGATCCTGTTAAAGGATTGGCCCGAGGCACTTGGCAGTAAATCAGACCAAACAAAAGCAGACAGGGTGGCCAATAAATTCCTACCCTTACAACAGCTTCCTGCAGGCTTTGTTGGTTTATTTGATATCCCAGTGCAAGGGCAGGTCCCTCCAGGTTTTCTTTTTAAAGTCGAGTTGAGGGAAAAAAACAAACACGTAACTGCGATGTAAAAGCCAAACTAGCTAAGCACTGGGACCGTAAAGTCAAAGGTCTGGAACACCCCATGCACAATCTTTTGAGTGAGATTAAATTTCACAACTAAATCTCACCACCTTTAAGTGAGAACCCTAACTTAAGCGAGAAGGCAAAAAAAAAAATTGATAGAAAACGCTTTAAGTTGGCAGTGAGAAAGCTCTTTTCATAGTGATTAGGTGGGTGGCTCTGAAAAGAGCCTTTGGAGCAAGAGGCTGGCACCCCATTTTAGGCGCGCATTCTGGGAAGGGGGCTCACTTGGAGCTGGTGTACTTGGTGACGGCCTTGGTGCCCTCGGACACGGCGTGCTTGGCCAGCTCGCCGGGCAGCAGCAGGCGCACGGCCGTCTGGATCTCCCGCGACGTGATGGTCGAGCGCTTGTTGTAGTGCGCCAGGCGCGACGCCTCGCCGGCGATGCGCTCGAAGATGTCGTTGACGAACGAGTTCA
>PVJH01047143.1:0-11456 GCA_004026705.1 Nesogale talazaci
GTGTCATCCCTCCAGGCACTGGATTGAGGAGTCAAGTTGGGTGACCCACAGAAGGAAAGCTGAGCACCTTTGGTCAAGGGTTGCTGGTGGAATGGAGGTGCCTTTGAGGACTGATTGGCAGAATCAAAAGCATTTTTCTAACACTTTCCTGAGCAGGGAAGAGGCCAAGTGGCTAAGAGGTCAGGGCCTGGAGATGTACCTTCTGGTATGGATGGGGGAGGTGGCTCTCCTGAGTGGAGAGCTATATTGAGTCATTTTGGATACCAAATTACAACCGATTACTTCTCCAATAGCTCCATAACTGTGAGTATTCTTTGTAAGTTCAAGTGACCATTGCAACGCACTACGGTACCCAGGAGGAGAATAGAGCATGCTGTGGGAGAGACGACTGGTGTCAGATTTGGAAAATACGGTTCAAAAATAAGAGGTAGGTCTGACTTCTTGCTAACAATGACTCTTCTTTGTCTACCTGGTGAAGTTAGAGGAGTCGGATGCTGTCCCCACCTCCAGCCCCCACCCCTGTCCACTTTTGTACTGACCAACCGCTTCCTCTGTGGGCTTTACATTCAAATCAACATTTTGAAAACCAAGGCCCCTTGTCTGGTGTCAAAGGTGACAGGATTTATTTGCTCAACAGAAATGAACTCAAACTCTCCTCTGCCTTCTAACTGGCCCAACGGAACAGCTGACTCACGTGTATTTGTGTTGACCTAAGATGACCTCTCCATAAGAGAGTATATGTTTACGTAGGATGTTTGCATCAGACTTTCCCAATCTCTGTACTCCCAGCAGTTCATTCAGGATATTCTTTGTAGGCATTCAATGAGGTAGACATCAGTGTTTAACCACCTTTTCTAGTGAACCTATCTGAGTTTATCCTACTGGTTTTGTGGGGCATAAAATACGATGTAATTGGACACTGGAGGCGCTAGCACATTCACTGCAGGCATAGGCACAACTGTGTTGGCTGTATTCATACGATTTCTCTCCTGTGAAACGTCTCTGTTATGTTCCCAGGCTTCATATATAGTAGCAGGCTGTCTCGCGAGGACTACATTCCTGTTAGCACGGCACCCACTGGCGTTTCCTGATGTCTGAGCTGCCACAGAGGGCATTTGCATATTCAGGGCATTCACAGGGATTTCCTCTTGCCTGTGGGCACTGACATGTGATGATCCGTGACTTGTGGAGAGGCTGTCTGCCCTGGCTGAATCGACAGGTTTCTCTCTCTGGGGCTTTCTCTTCAGTGAATGAAAGTTAGAAGCACAGACAACAGACTTCCCGCTCTCACTGCAGCCATCTGGCTTCTCTCCAGTGTGAGATCTCTGATGGGCACTGAGCTCTCGTTTCCTTTCGAAGGCTTCCTCGCATCCATGGCATTTAAAGGGTTTCTCTCCCGTGTGGGTTTTCTGATGCGTATTGAGGCTTGACCGCTGAGAATACGATTTCCCACATTCACCGCAGGAGAAGGGAGTCTTGCCGGTGTGAAATCTCCGATGCGCTACGAGGCATAATTTCTGGCTGAAACCTTTCCCACAGTCACCGCAGACATAAGGCTTCTCCCCAGTGTGAGTCCGTTGGTGAATTATCAGGCTTCCCTTCTGGTTGAAGCCTTTTCCACACTCACTGCAGAGATAGGGCCTCTCTCCGGTATGCGTTCGGTGATGTATAATAAGGCTCCCCTTGTGTTTGAAGCGTTTTCCACACTCGCCACACACGTAGGGCTTCTCTCCCGTATGGGTCCGCTGATGCACGACCAGACTGCCTGTATGTTTGAAGCCTTTGCCGCACTCTCTGCATATGTAGGGTTTTTCTCCAGTGTGAGTTCGCTGATGAATAACAAGGCTGCCCTTGTGGTTGAAATCTTTCCCACAGTGGCTGCACACGTAGGGCTTCTCTCCTGTGTGGGTTCGCTGGTGGACAGTGAGGTCTGTCTTCTTGATAAAGCCCTTCCCACAGTGACTGCACACGTAGGGCTTCTCTCCTGTGTGAATGCGGCGATGAAGGGTGAGATGGCTCTTCCTGACGAAGCCTTTCCCGCATTCGTGGCATCGATAGGGCTTCTCTGCCATATGCGTTTTCCGATGCTCTTTGAGCTGCGGCTTGTGGAGATAAGCTTGGCCGCATTCTGCGCATGTATAGGGTCTTTGTCCTGTATGAACTGCACGATGAGGCTCCATCAGCTTGAGGCGGCAGGGTTCCTCTCTCACATGAAGGACCTGATGATCGGCAAGGAAAGCCTTCTTCAGGAGGATTTTCGCACGTTCGCCACCGGCAGGCAGATTCTCTAGGCGGTGGGTTTTCTGACGCTTCAGGCGCTGAGATTCCGTGCTGTTTGCACTCTGGCTGTCAGGGAATTTAACTTTGGGGCAAAATTGCTCGTAGTCAGCTTGGAGGAAGGCGTGAAGCTCAGCAGACATCTTTATTTCATGGCTTCTTCTCGGACGGACTGCTGGCAAAGTTAAATTTGGTTGCACGGGTCTTCCATGTAAGTCAAGTATACTGTGATTTTCCCTTACAGGAGAAAGGTTTTTGTGCTGACGAGCGGTATTTTCCAATGCATTATCTGCACAGCATCGTGCCATCCTGTCCACCCTTCTTTCCTTTTGGGAATGCCTGGGAAGACAATCGCCCACTTCCTGGATGTCTGGAGGGGAAAAAGGGTAACAATGACTCCTTTCGTCATCTTAGTTGTAACAGAGCCTTTTTTTTTTTTTAAGCTCATTCATGTAAGGTGAATCTTTCACAATAACGTTGTGCTGTGAGTATCAATAAAACACCATTGCTTACTATCCCTTGAACACTGTTAAAAGCAAAATAATGCAGACTCCAAGAAAACTAAAAGCAAGGAGTAGAAACAAGGTTAGATAGGGCATAACGAATAAAGGCTGATTCGGCTTATTTTTAAATCAGGCGCTGCAAAACATAAGAAGGTAAATAGCTAAATAATTAACTGAGCCATCTAGCTGAGAAAAGGGAAGTAATCACAATGATCTACATATAACCCTGTTCCAAGGGGATGGACAACAGGAGAAGTGGGTGAAGGGAGACATCGGACAGCGTAAGACTTGAAAAAAAAATTATAAATGATCAAGGGTTCATGAGGGAAGGAAGGCGGGGGAGGGAGGGGAAAATGAGGAGCTTACATCACTCCGGGAGAAAGAAAATGCTTTCAGAATGATGATGGCAACAAATGTTGGTTGACACACTGGATGATGATAAGAGTTGTACCAGCCCCTAATAAAATGGTTTAAAGTGCATAATTAACTAAATACATGGGCTAAATGCCATGACAAGAATGGCAGCACCCTGGGGCAGGGAATTGACAGCAATAGAATCAAGAGGCCTACATCCGATGGCTATGGTGAATCTCCTGGGCAGATGAGTGGCTAGTGTGGGTGTTCACTCCTTTGCTCAAGTAAGAGGAGCTCCCTTGAGAGTGTGGTTTGTACTCAATGATCTGAGTGCTTTGACAGGGTTCCCTCTCTTGAGAGAGCATCTAGCTCGTTCCAGTCTGATATTAGTCACTCCCTGTGAGGCCTTGTGAGTTAGCAGTGAGTAGGCTACACGCTGACCTGTCATTTGGGCTCACCAGGTGGGTCTGGAGAAGCTTCTCGATGGGTGCCTTGCCCATGAATTTGGGACCTGCCTTCCCACACAAAATGGCTGAGTCATTTCCTGGACTGTTTTGTGAGTTCTGTGAGTCAGTATGGAGAAGTCGGACATCTGGGGCTTCTTTAACCTCCCCCTCAGAGAAGCCAGTGCTGTGCTGATGCTGCTTGACCCAGAACCCTCTGGAATGAAGGCCTGCATCATCCTGCCAGGCAAAGCAGCAGGACCGACTGAGGTGCTGGCTGATCTCATTTGGAGGTGTTGGAGAGATAAATAGCTTGCTGGAGGCTGGGTGCACACCCGTGCCCTGTGAGTCAAGCTTGTTGACAAGATACTTGGGGTTATGCTGAGATGTTTCCACCACCACTGGATCCACAAGACTTCCCACCCACCGGCCTGTGATCCTCCTGCATCCAGTGTCATTGCATGTGTCTCGTGAGTCTGAAGAGGAATCTATAGATTCGTATTGCACATACGGTAGAATATAGGATTTATGGACTTAATCCGGACCCAGGTGGGCTGTTTTCTCAGTATTCAATCACTCTCGTTTATAAAGCCCTTTCTTAGACACATAGGAGTGCCTATGAATTTGTTTCTCTAGTCTACCCAGACCGACACAGGGTTGAAGCAAAATGGTGATACAGGACCCAGTTACTCAGCTGGTTAACCCGGGAAGGACAGGCTAATTTAATGCATAAAATATGCAATGAAAATTTACCCTAAGAAGGGAACCCTTCCTTCTATTCCACTAAATACCCAATGGGACACACCAGAGGAAACAGTTTGGTGTGCCACTCATGGAACCGATGATCTTATGGTGATGAGGACAACCAGTCAATGAGTATGACCCATAGAGAGGTCATGACAGATATGGTAACGAAGGGTGCTGTTTCCACCCGGGCACGCCATTGACCTTGCTACCCTTCGCCCTGTCCCCGTGTCTGTGTGTCCTCAGACACCCCTCACAGAAATGAGGCTTGGGCTGAGCCCCGGTGGCGTAGTGGTTGTGCGCGGGACTGCGGTCCACTGGGATGGAGGTTCGATTCCAGCTCCACGGAGCAAAGGCTGGGCCTCCTACTCCCACGACCTGAGGACAGTGATGCCCCCACCCCCCCCCAAAAAAAAAAAGAAATGAGGCTTTCTCCTCCTTGCATATGACTTCCCCAGCCTCCCCGACTCACCTCCTTTTCTTCGCTCATCTGAGAAGATTCCACTAGGGCTTTGGGGCACGACCATCCATGGCTGCTCTCCTTGTTCTAGCCTGGAGAGAGCATCTGGTCTCCTCACTGGATACCCTGTTGGTGGGAAATCACACACTCTTGGATAAGTCAAATGGCCCTTAGGTTTGCGAAGATGGCAGATTTGGGAGGGGAGGGGAGATTTTTTTTTTTCAACGATACATTTTAAAGGTCTTTCTGCCAGGAGTCGGAAGAAGTCACCCAGTTAGAGAGTCTAAGAATCTGCCCCTTTAGAGCAAACACTTAAGACTTTGACATCCGAGAAGGGGAAGGCCAATGATAAGTGAACTCCCCTTACCAATGGACACCAGGTGGCTGTAGTTCTCCAGCATCACATCCTGGTAAAGGGTCTTCTGAGCAGGGTCCAGCAACTGCCACTCCTCCCGGGTGAAATTCACAGCCACATCCTTGAACGTCAGCGATTGCTGCATTCACAGGGACACGGTTACTGGGACAGTTGCCACTCGATGAGATGAATGAAAGGTGAGGGCAACATTTCTGCTCATTTCTGCCCGACAGGTTGTTGCGTCCAGACATCTCAGGGGGTCGTTGTGTTTCAATCGATTGTTACAGAATGCAAGACGGTGAGAAACTAGTTGGAATGGGTGCCTTCCAGAACCCACCCATGTATGAAATCCAATGTGCCTATCCTGTTCGGCAGTAAGATGATCTTTGTAAGCCAGAAACCTCCTGATTGATACCTAGCGGCAAACAGGCGTAAGTAGATTGCTGTCGGACATATGGGCTCCTGTTGGACTTATGACCTTGGACTGGACTGGGTTGGGCTGCTTTCTCTCATGTTCCATTCCTCTTGTTTATCAACCTTTCCCTTATATCCATATGCCTGTCTGTGAATTTGTTTCTCCAGTCTACCTGGACTCACACTACACGGGAGAGGATGGGAGAAGACACGTGGCAGCCTGAGGCATGGGAGGGAGCAGAAACGCAGACCCAGGAGGCAGTGAAGGTTTCGGGCCCAGCAAGCAAGAGGGCTGCCTGGCTTGAAACTAGGGGGTTGGCAAAACCGCACAGGGAACCTGGGAACGTGTGAAAGAGCGTCTGTAGCTGACTCACTGGGAAAAGTGAGCCAGCCATCAAGACTACTGATGGTGGGGGGGGTGGGGGGTGTACATCTGGGCACTTACTGGCTCAGCTCAAGAACTTTGTAACATTTGCCCGAGTCGGCAGAGACCGGGGTAGCCCCACGAGAGAAGAGGGCTCTTCTGATGAAAGACCCGAGTCCTGAGTTATTTGTGGTTCTGAATTGTAACCTGTTTTCTTCCTCATAACCCTCCTTACCTGGAGGGTGGTCTGCGAGTTCTGGGTGGGCTCCACAGTGACATAGCAAACCCAGTGGAGTAAGTAGACGGCTTGTGGGGAAGATTGCTGTCGTCAGAAGTGGGACAAGGTTAGGGCCCAAGTCCTCCACCTTCCTCACGCCTCCACCCTTTCATACAGCTCCTCATGGGGGGGGGGGGTGATTCCGTCCCCCCAAACATACACTCATGTTCATGGCTACTTCATCTACTGTGATGAATCAGGTGACCCCTGTGAAAGGGTCCTTTGACCCCAGAAGGGGTCTTGATCCACAGGCTGAGAGCTGCTGGGGCAGAGGGAGAAGGCATATGGGACCCTCCACTTAACACTTGGCTGACCAGCTATTTCAAGCCAAGACTACCCCATGCAGCGGGCTCCTATAAAAGACCTCTAATGCGTTCAGGCTTACAAGCTGCAGAAATTCAAGGAAGACAAACTTGATGTGGCAGTTAACATCATCTGGTGCCATTTCGAGACTCTTCAGCGTGGAGTCTAGCCTGAGTTCAGCCTATCAGGTTGCTGGTTGATAACCGCGTTTGGAGAGGCTACAGAGATCAATAGCTCGCTGATGGCAGAACAGGCACACTCTCTGCTTGATATTCTTGATGACAAGACACAGGGAGCAACATGCTAGAGCCCTGGGGCCAGTGGAGCCATGTGGAGACCCCTGCCAGGGCCGAGATGGGATGTTTGCACCGCCACTGGATCCACAAGATTCCCGCCCACTGGCCTGTGATTTTCCTGCCTATGGCTTCATTGCATGTGTCTCATGAGTCAGAAGAGGACTTTATAGACTGGTGTCACACAGATGGGCTCATGTTGGACGTATGGACTTGACCTGGACTGGGCTAGGACATTTTCTTCATACCCTATTGCTCTTGGATATAAAGTTCTTTCTTTTTTTTTTTTTTAGGCATCACTGCCCTGGTGGTGGGAGTAGGAGGCCCAGCCTTTGCTCCTGGGAGCCGGAATCGAACCTCCATCCCAGTGGGCCGCAGTCCCGCGCACAACCACTACGCCACCAGGGCTCAGCCCATAAAGTTCTTTCTTACACACAAAAGAGTGTCTATGGATTTGTTTCACTAGTCGACCCAGACTAACACACTTGACTTACATTGTCAGCGGTCAGAAATAGGTTGACGAGGCTGAGGACAGAGTCCCGCTCCACCTTGTGAAGTTACACGGGAGGATAGACTGCCCTGTCCTGGCATTTTCACAATAGTGAATGTAATCAAGAGTCCCCAGGTCCCATAACATGTTCAACGTCAAAAATGGAGTGGCGACCTCATCCCGTGTCTTCTGGTGTGGGAAACGGAAAAGTCATTCCGCAGGTTGTCCCCCCCTACACTTAGGCCAACCCTAAGGCACTGACCATACACTTGGAGGTCAAGTGCCGCAAGGTGATCTGTTTGAAGGCTATCAGCCAGGTAGAGCAATCAGACCCCGGAGTCTGTCCCACTGTAAGTGGAGCCCCCTCCCTGCTGAGGAAGATAAAGCGCTGTTCCCTGAAAGAGGGCCCAAGGACACATAAGGTCAAGCCAACTCAGAGACGATCAAGGTTAGGCTGCCATCTTGCTTCTAGAGCCACCTGTGCTGTTAGAGGTATGCCTTCCTGTCATGTGTAGTCCTATGGTGCAACCCTTTCCTGTCACACAAGTGGTTCCCTGTAATTCGGGGAGCTGGCACGCCCCCTGGGTGCATATACACCTTGGTTGGAAATACGTTCTGTCTCTGCGGCGCTGACAGTTCTGGAGGTGAGCACTTGCAAGCTTTCTCTTGTCTGGTGTCTCTTTAATTTGACCCCTCGATGACACAACCGCCCCTGGGACCCATTCAGCTTTGGAGGCTGGTGCCCCACATCCTGTTCCTGTAGTGCCTGACATTGCAGTCACTGTTTATGCCTTCACGGCTTTTCGTTTTTAAAAGGTCTACTTCTCGGATGAACCGAACTGGTGTTTTAGAGGCCTCTACAAATCCACGAGGAAACCACGGAAGCTACAAAACAAAGACACGTCACCTGAGTCTTGACCATCTTCTTGCGCTCTTGGGACATGAGCAGCAGCTGGGATGCTCTGTGTCTGTGTTCGCTGGATCCGATCTCAATTCTGTTCAGAAATCCCCGTGCCCTGTGAAGCGTGTCTCCAGAAGTGACAAGGTCCAAATTCTGCCCCTCTTCTTCTTTCTTGATTCTCTTGCTGCTGAGGTTGTAGGACCTGTGGGTTGGGGGGGGGGGGGGGGGGGGGGGGGGGGGGGGGGGGGAGGATGACATTCAGTGTGAGTGGAACATTCCCCTCTTGGCTCAGATACTGTCACTGCTCCTAACACTCTCCTGACCCCAAAACCTTCCTTCTTCTCACCTGCCCCTTATTTGGCATCTCAGAACATCATACGCATGTGGGCATTGAGACATGATGCAGAAGAAGAAGGAGAAGGATGGGTGGGGAGGAGGAGGAGAAAGAAGAAAGAGGAAGAAGGAGGAGGAAGAGGAAGGGGAGGAGGAGGAGAAAGAAAGGAAGGAAGAAGAAGGAAGAGGACAGGTCTGGGGGGAGGAGAAAGAAGAAAGAGGAAGGAGGAGGAGGAGAAAGAAAGAAGGAAGACGAGGGGTGAGGAGGAGAAACAAGAAGAAGAAAGAGGAAGGAGGAGGAAAAAAGGGAGGAGGAGAAAAAAGAGGAAGGAAGGAAGAGGAGGAGGAAGAAGAAAGGTGGGGAGCATGAGGAGAAAGAAGAAAAGGAAGAAGAAGGAGGGAGGAGGGAGGGGTGGAGGAGGAAAGAGATGAGGAGGAGAAAGAAGAAGAGGAAGTAGAGAAAGGAAGAAGAAGGAAGAGGAGGAAGAAGAGAGGTGGGGAGGAGGAGAAAGAAGAAGAAAGAGGAAAGAGGGGGAAGAGGAAGAGGAGATAGAAGAAGAGGATGAAGAAGGAGAAGAAGAAGAGGTGGAGACTGGATCCCTACCTCATGACATACAAAATCCATTCAGGGCTGAAAACATATTTCAACATCTGCTTGCTGGCATAGAGTTCGTCCAAGAAGTTGGTGGAGTTAGTCTCCTACTCAACTGAGGGCTCAGCGCACTCTAGCAGCGGAGCAGTGAATGCATTGGGAGGGTTCTAGGCCGCGTTTTTGTCCGGCCACAAAATGACTGTGGCTGTTACCAGGCAGAGAGGATGTGTGGAACTCTACCATGGGGACTGGTGAGTATTACCATCCCCCTGGGTACAAACATGAGCCACTTCTGAAGCAGAATCAGGGAACTCACTGCCATGAAGAGCCAGGGTGCAGCACAGCCTTTGGCCCTGAGACACCTAAGAGCTGGTCCTCTACTTTGAACTAGGAAATAGAACGCAGCGCCAGAGGATAGAGAGAGGCGTGGTAGAGTTGAGGCAGCAGAGAAACCAAGACCTGGCGACAGTGCTGTGGACTTAAAAAAAAAAAAAGATTCTTTTAACTTTAGCTTTTTTGTTTGTTTGTTTGTTTTTGGGGCATCACTGCCCTAGGGTGGTGGGAGTAGGAGGCCCAGCCTTTGCTCCATGGAGCTGGAATTGAACCTCCATCCCAGTGGGCCGCAGTCCCATGCACAACCACTACGCCACCGGGGCTCAGCCCAACTTTAGCTTTTTAAAGTCTCGTTTGTTCTTGCCATGCCATGTACAACATTTGTAGCAGGTTAAGAGTGCCCTTTGGCCATTTATCAGCAATCCCAAAATAATTTTGGAATGGTGCCCCAAGAAGGACAGAAGCCAAGGGGCTACATACATACATGAGAGGCTGAGGGCTAGAGAGAGGCATGGCTAATAAGAAGCCCTCTTGACCAAGGAACTGTATCCTGGGCAGGTCTGATGTCGAACTGTAACACGTGAACTTCCTTCACCTCAAAGTGGCGAGTACTGCCTGTGAGCTTTCTGTGGTCATTGCCACGGACTGAAAGACCCAGGAGAGATGTAGAGAGTGTTTCGGGAAAGGTGGTTGGTGTCAAAATTGGTAAGGTTTGAGAAGGAAGACATGCATGTCTGAGGTCCACGCCACGGGACCTGGCCTTGGGCTGATAATGACTTTGATTGTCTCCCACGGGAGTCACGTCAGCGAAGGTCAGATGTGCCCACCGTACCATTTTCAATGGCCGCTGTCTAGTGGAGCTCCTTCCGGTGGCAAATCAACAGAGCTAAACATAAAAGGGCGTTGTAACCCTTTCCCAGAGCGCGGCAGGGGCCAGTAGAGAGAGGCATGCCTGTGGATGACAGCAGCTGAAGAACTGTATCCTGAGTGAAGTCTACTCCTGAAGCGTGGCCTGCTGCTTCTCTCATGGAGTCTCTCATCTCTGAGTGTCATCTGGCCATCGCAACAGACGGTCGAACAGAGCAGAGGAGACAGTGCCAGAGGAGGGGCAGTTGGTGGCGGAACTGGTAAGGAAGGGACGTGGGGGGCGGGGGGCAGGTAGGCATGTCTGAACTCTGCCTCAGAGACATCAGCCTTGAGCTGACGCTGATGGCCATTCTCTCTGGCCCCTGCTGAAGTCCGAGGCGGCCAGACACCACCTGGGCCACCCCAGTCTTAAGGGTGTCACGTGTGGCCGCGCCCTCAAAGGAATTGGCCTTCAGCGTCTGTGGATCTTGCCATCTTCTCCCCCCTGGGAAGTTAGATGAAGAGGTCAGCTCACGCTGCTGGAGCCACAGCACGTCTGTCGGGGAGACGATTCTGCTTCCTACGGGGGCAGAGATCCCGAGACGGAGGTGGCCCACCATCCCCTTCTCAGAAAACGAAACAACAGTGCCGATGCCCACCCACCGCCCCCCACTCCCACCCGCGCTGAAAACTTTTGTACTTTAGCCCATGATCGGGGATCACGCCGAGGTCACTGCCATCGAGTCACTGCAGACTCAAAGGGACCTTCCTGCCTTGCAGGGAGCGGCCAAGGCCTGCCCATGATCCCACCAGGGCTCCAGGAGAAGCTCCTCCCGTCCCAGGACCACCCAGCCCCACCCTGCTTTCCTTCCCAGACCAGGAGAGATGGGGGTGGTGAGGCCAGAGACCAGGAGAAGCATCTCCCTGGCTTCGGAGTCCCTGCTGACTCTTTGTGATCCCTGACGACAGGGCGGAAGTGCCCCTGTCAGGTTCCAAGATGGTAACTTTATGGGAGTAGAGAGCCCCGCCTTACCACAGAGCGGCTGGGGGTTCCAACTGTGGATCTTTGGGAACACTACCTCCACCTCCTCCATCACCATCATCTCTACCACCATCTCCACCTCCACCTCTACCACCTCCACCATCTCCACCTCCACCTCCACCTCCACCACCA
>PVJH01047144.1:0-11463 GCA_004026705.1 Nesogale talazaci
AAAAAAAAAAAAAAAGTCCAGGTGGTTGGATGTGACTCCACCTCTTTTCCCCAGGAGTGTTAGCAGACTCACGAAGCTGATAGCCTCTGGGGAACTGCCTTCTGTGGCCAAGCCCCCAGAACACGTCATTGCTCATGCAGCCACCAGGTACACCACTTGGCTCTCCAGCCTCCCCCCTTCTGTCAAGGAGCTGATACTCAGCAAGGTCTCTGACTGCGACACAAAGAAACAGATCTTGAAGGTCAGTGGGTAGCTGAAGCGTTGGAGCTGGGATGACTCACGGCGGGGGTGGGGGCTGGGGCGGCTTGTATCCAACAGAAATGTCAGCAGGTGTCAACACTAGACAACAGGAACCAGCAGGCCCTGTGGTCCTGGTAACGCAAGGAGCTAGCTTGCAAATACTCATCCATGGTTTTCCTTATGAGAGTGTTGGCTGGGAAACCTGATTTTCTCAGTGACCAGGGGCTTTTAGGGAGTTTTCTAGGAACAACCGGCTGTGTTTTCGTCTGGGCTCTTCTGCATTTTCTCCCTTTACAGGTGAAGGTGGGCTCAAGCTTTGCCTACCTGGCCATCCTCGAAGCGATGTCGTTCATTCCTGGGTCAGCCTTCTGGTCCATCCTCTTATTCCTGATGAACCTGATGCTAGGGCTCACGTCCGTGGTGGCAGTCATTCAGGTCATAATCGCCAAATTTCAGGACAACTCTTTCTTCAAGAAATACCCGAAGGTGCTCACAGGTATTCTGCCCTGCCCCCCCCCTCCCCCGCTCCCCGAATCATCCCTGATTCCACTCAGCTCCTTACCCAGCCCTAATCAGTGACATCCGTTTCACCCAGTCAGACCTCTGACCCTGATCCCCAACCAATGTTCCCTCCAGTGAGTGTCGCCGTGCTCATGTTCCTGTGCAACCTCGTCTTCACTAAGCCTTCAGGCTACTACTACTACCGACTGCTGAGTGACTACTGGATCATTCTCCCCATCGTCATCCTCCCCATGGCAGAGACCTTGGCAATAGCCTGGGGCTATGGAGCCAAGAGGTGACGTGGTGGGCTATGTTTTCATGAAACTTAGCTGTTCGAGAAAGGGCGACCCCTGCCTTGTCTCGACTGTCATCCAGCTGAAATGACGTACTTGACGGTCCTTGATCCCAGTCTCGCTGGGGAGGCCTTTGAGTTCATTCATTCATTCAAAACCTTCATTGCTTAGTTTTAGTCAACACCTGGCAACATGGAATAAAGCAAGCACCCCTGCCTTCTGGAGCTGACCTTCTAGCGGTGGGGATAGACAGCAACCAAACGAACAAGTGAAACAAAAAAATTTAACATCAGCTGGTCTTAAGTGGCAAGAAGAAGTGAACAAGATGGTCAAGAGTCGGGGGGTAGGGGTGGGCGGCGGAATATGTGTAGGGGCCAATTTAGGTAGGACCGTAGAGAAAGCCTCTCTTATAAGATGTTACTTGAGACCACTTGTGAATGCTCTCACGGGGTGGGGAGGGGGGAGGGAGAGTGTGGATCCGTTCTGAGAAGATTCTGAGCAAGAATCCTACTGGCCGAGCGAAAAAAAGGATGTTAAGGCCCAAAGGGAATGTTTCTGTGGCTTGGAGTTTTTCCACAACAAGGCGCGTGGGTGCGGGGGCAGTTCCACGGCGAGCTGCTAACCACAAGGTCAGTGGTCAGAAACCACCAGGCAGGTCCCGGAAGAGAAAGACGAAGTTTTCTGAGAGGCCCAACGCCGTGGCAGGGAGTTTGGTTTGGGGTTTGGGTAGAGAACCCGTCCGGTTCCGCACCATTTGCGAGCACTCTTGAACGAATCGAGGTGGGGACCTAGGAGATTTTGAGCAAGAATGCCCCCGAGCTGAGGAAACAGCGAGGATTTCGTCCCGAAGGAAGCACCACGTTTGGAGCTTCCCAGGAACAAGGAGGTCAGAAAGGTTGAAAGGGCAAGAGGGGAACAGAACGTCAAGGGATGAGGTCAGAGGATGCAGGACCTTGCCGGCTTTTCACACAGATGGAGAGCCACTCGCCACCGAGTCCCGGGAGGTCGAGCCAAGGGCACAGGAGGAGGATTGCACAGGAAGGCTCAGGCCCAACAAAATGAGGACAAGCTTGCCAAAGGGCAGAATGTCATTTGTTTTGGTCACTGTTGCTCCCTGTTGGGTATCCAGCGTCCCAAAGCATCCCTGGCCCTCCGTCCACCATCGCATGCTTCCAGCATGAAGGAAGGAACTTGGCCTACAGCGTCATGGGCATACGTATAACTGGAGATTGGTCACAGGCTCCTGAACATGCCCGCTTGGGTGGACGGGAGACCAGACTGACGAGGGCTAAAGGGAGAGAGGTTGAGGCCTGAGGTGGGGCAGGTGCTTGGAGGTGAAAGGGCACGTGTGAACGCGGCTAAGGCCAGAGTCCCGTCTCAGGTTGGACAATGCCTACCTGGCTTCTCACCGTCTTATGGCTTTTCATTCCAGGTTCCAGACCGAGATGAAGATCCTGGTCGGCCACCCAATGGCCCCCCTCTATTGTTTCCTGTTGGGCCTTTTGTGCCCGTTGGTGCTGATCACGATGTTTGTGGTCACAGTGATTTTCTTCAATGATCAGGATTTCGTCTACCTGTCCTGGAACTCAACCACTGTAAGCCTCCCTTCCCAGGGCCTAGAATTCCCTAGGGAGAAGGTACCGGCCTGTCCTATTGACATGTAGCCTAAGAACCCAGTCATCTCATTCTCTAATCAAGGTTCATTAATCCTCCAGTATGGTTACCCTGGTACCCTCTCCTTTCTCTTCTCCTGGGCACTTTGGGAAAAGGACCTTCTTCTTTTCCTGGGAAACCCCATGTTTGTAACTTCTCTCTCATCTCTCCACAGTCAAAGGAAGTCCCTCAAGAATACCCAGCATGGATATATAACTTCATCATCATTTTAAGTCTCATTGTGTTCCTACCTGTCCCTACCTACTGCCTATACTGCTTCATGCATTATATTTTTTCCCATCACCACACCTTCCATATGCCTATTATAATATCCAAAAGTGTTGTCATAAAGAATCACAAAAGGTTCAGTAACACTTCCCAGATGAAAGAAGTCCTGAAGAAAAGACATTCCTGATTTGACCTGCCAGGGGTTAGCCCGTGGCAGCGACTTCATTCATTTCACCTCCCCCTCACACGTACTTCCAAACTTTTCTGGCAGCCAACTCTTTAAGACAACTTTTTGTTATGCATAATTATTTCCAGAGTTTGGAGGCAAGTTGGGGTGAGTGGGAGGGGGGGGCGGGGGGAGGGAAGGAAGCTCATGAAACCAGACTTTGCTGCTTCCTCTTAAGAGCCAATCTCAACATGATCACATTGATCCCTGTGATCATCCCCATTCCCTTTCTCAATATGTGCGCATACAAAACTCAGATACGCCGTTGCTTTTGACGGCCTAACCTGCCGCTTCTGTTCTTTTCATTGTTGAATAAATCTGTCCCCTGGGACCTCAGTCACCGGGTGTGTGCCTTTTTTTTTTTTTTTAAGTAAGTGTCTCAGGTGGTTATTTTTTCACAAGGGTTCCATTGTTGCAGAGACAAACAACCAGCCCAGATTTCCTGTCCATTCCATGACTTGGCAAATTAGCATTCTAGATCACAAGCTGATTTCTCCGGGGACTGGTCTTCAGCCACGCCAGAGAAGAATTGCTCAGAAACTGGTGGCGACATGAAAAGTATATCGCTGTGCTCCCCAGTGGTGCCTGGTGATCCTGTCATGACTCTAAACACGAGTATGATGGTAGAGACTGCCGTCCATGGTCCCCTAAGTGTTTTGTGGATCGAGTGTACCTGTGAATCCATGTCCAATTCGTTTGGGGAAATGATCAGGTATTGCTGAGCCCCACCAATGTCTCTCATCCGCTCGGTAAGAGCCATCCCTGGGTTTACCAGCGGGCAAGAGAGGGTAAAATGAATTTGCCCCCTGGGTACTAAGGGAGTGAGTCAGCCTCATGAACTCATGGGAAGTGCTGAAGTTCTGCCCAGTAGGGAAGAGAGCCAATCAGTGACTTGCTGGGGCTGGGCACTGTGGGTGGAGACTGTTGGGAGTTACTGAAGATTCAGGGGACAGGTTTCATAAATGCTCAGAGATGGCAAGGTTGGGGATTTATTTGGATAAATTGCCATGAGAGAAGAAGATCCCTTCCAACTTCTCAAGGGATGGGAATAAAGAGGTAATTCAGGCAAATGAATAGAAAGGTGGTCCCAGGTGCCTCTCAACCTCTGGAGTCTCCTACCACAAGTTTTATGAAAGCAGAGTTCGGCAAGGACATGAACATGAGTTCACCGGCTCTTTCAGCTTGTGGCCCAGCCTCCTCGTCTAACACATGGACTAAAAGGCAGCTGGTGAGTGGCTAGAGTCTCACCATCATACAATCATCATCAAACTGAACAAATAGAGCCATCTCATCACGTCTCAGAGAGAACAGACAGTTTCAGTTCACACAAGACAGGTTGAATCAAGCAAACAAGATACAGAACCCGAAGACCTTTCTCAGACAAACGGCATTGGAACTCCCTGTTAAAAAATTCAAACAAATCATATTTAGACTCCTTCAAAGGATGGAGAGATCAAGAAGGCTGCAGATGAAAACAAGAAAATCAGAGAAAAAATACCAATTCTGGTAGACACTACAAATATAGATTGTGTTAGACTGGGTTGACGAGAGAAACAAAGCCAGGGAGACTCTGATCTGTGTAAGACAGAGCTTTATATCAAAAAGTAATTATGCATCAATAAAATATTCTAGCCCCGTCCAACTCAGGTCCTTACATCCAATACTAGTCCAGAAGTCCCTCTTCAGACTCATGAAGCCACATGCAATGGTGCAGGATTCAGGAACATCACCAGACTGTGCATGAAGAGTTGTGGACTCAATTGTAGTACCTCTGGCAGCTCTTCGAATGACTCAATAGCAGGCAAGTGAAGGTAGAGAGAGCAGAGGTGGAAGTGTGTGTGTGTTCCCAGGACCCTCCTTAGGAGAAGGCCACACCCTCAAGGAGGCACCATCAGTCTCTGACCTGAATGAGAAGCCTGACCCCACCCTTACACTTCCAGTTGACATGAAATGATTTAACTACCACATACATGTATATTGACAAAGTAAATGAAAAATTGGGCAACATAGAAAAGAGCAAATACAAAAATCAGGAAATATACAAAATGGCAAATATGAGCAAAATGATTAATACTCAGATTTCAGAAGTCAATAATATACCGAAAGACCAAATGGATAGAATTAAGTGAATCGAGGGTCAAATTGTAAGTGTAAAGACAAATCTCTCAATGTATAAGAGGAATGATAATTTGAAAACCTACAAATCAAAATTTAGGAAAACAATTCGAGAACAGGAAGAGACAGCATGAAGCAAAAAGAACATGGTGAGAATGTTATAGTAAAACTTCCCTCACTTCCTGAAAGATGAGAAGCTAAATGAACCTCAGCAGACTCCAAAGGAATGTCATGAAGATGTCAAAATAAAACTTCCAGAGAGCAGCTTGGGAAAATAAAAAGCAACCTACAAGGAAGAACCAGTAGCACTAGACATAGCAGAAACCATGAAGGCAAGGTATACAATAACATGGTATGCATAACACTATGAAAGGGGGTTCAGGGTGGGGAGTCAACTAATAATCACAGAAACACATACCTAGTGAAATTATTTCCAGATAGAACTGTAAAGAATTATGAAACAATCTGAAAGACATTTGGACCATGAAGGACAGGGAAGGCTCTAAAATTGATGTATGTGTGTGTGGGGGGGTGGTGGTGGGGTGATTGTACAATTCTCCGTGATATGACGGAATGCTTGAACTTTTAAATTGGGATATGCAAATTACTTGCAAGTAAAACTGGAAATAAGCTAAAAAATTTTTAATGTAAATTTTTGTGTGAAAATCAGGCCAACTTTTTTTTTTTTTTTTTGCTTTTCAGGGCATCACTGCCCTCTGGTGGGAGAAGGAGGCCCAGCCTTGCTCCTGGAGAGCTGCTGCTGGATTTGAACTGCCAGCCCAGTGGGCCACAGTCCCGCGCACAACCACTACGCCACCGGGGCTCAGCCCCCAGGCCAACTTTATGACCATATTTCTTCTGAGGCAAATTTGTCTCTTCTTTTAGCAGTCCACAGTACTTTCAATATCCTACACCGGCATGGTAATTCCAATACATCAATCCTTCTTTGGCCTTCCTCATTGGGTGTCCAACTCTTGCACGCATGAGGGGACTGAAAATACCATGGATTGGGTCAGGGGAACCTTCCTCTTCAAAGCGACTTCCCTGCTGTTCGACACTCAGAAGAGGCCTTGGGCATCACTCATTCTCTTGACGGAGAGCATTGATTGTGGGACCAAGCGTGATGAAACCCTTGGCAACTTCCATCTTTTCTCTGTTTATCATGAGGTCAGTTGTGATGTTATGGGTTTTCTTCATCTTGGGTTGTGATTCATACTGGAGGCTGAGATCCTTGATCAAGCAAGTGCCTCAAGTTCTCCTCCCTTTCAGCCAAGCAAGGTTAGGTCCTCTGCATACCACAAGTTGTTAATCAATCTTCCTTCAATTCTGGTACTGCCTTCTTATTCATATAGCTTCTCTGAATAATGGCTCAGCATACATGCGGAATAAAGGTGGTGAGAGGTACAACCCTGATGAATTAACCTTCTCGATTTCAAACCACACAGTATCCTCTTGTTCTGTTTGTGCAACTGCCTCTTGATCTCGTGTACAAGTTTTGTATGTGCACAATGAAGTATTCTGGGACCCCCAATGCTATCCTTACTTTGTTATGATCTACACCGTCCAATGTTTTTGGCATAGTCAATGAAACACAGTAAACATCTTTCTTTCTGATATTCTTTGCTCTCAGCCAAGACCCATCTGACATCGGCAATTGACATCTCTTGTTCCACATCCTCTTTTGAGTCTGGCCTGAACCTTTGGCAGCTCCCTGTCAATGCAGGAAAATAGATCTATGTGTATATATTTATAAGTTTAGTATTAAGGTAGTGGATGGACATTGCGCCTCTACTCAAGTGTTCCCTCAATGCAAGAACACCTTGTTGTATTAACCTGGTTTTCCATAATGCTCACCTCCCCGACACAATCGATCGTTGAAGACGAAGCAGATGTAGAGAGCAGATGGTGCCCGGCTATCAAAAGAGAGAGCGTCTGGGGTCTTAAAAGCTTGAAGATAAACAAACAGTCATCTAGTTGAGAAAGAAAAAAAATGAGGAGCCAACACCAAGGGCTCAAGTAGAAACAAAATGTTTTTAAAATGATGATGGCAACAAATGTACAAATGTGCTTGACGTGGGGGATGTATGTATGGGTTGTGATAAGAGCTGGAGGAGCCCCCAATAAAATTATCTTTAAAAATCTACCCAAATCCATACCTACAGAGTCATACCGATGAAACTTTTCTCAAAATCCCTGAGTGAAAAAAAAAATCTTACCACCACTGTGGGAAACTGAGAACTGAGAAGAGAATGTATGTGGACAAGCTCTCTATGATCATATTGAAGGAGGCTGGGAGGCAGACTGGTGAAGGAAAGACTTCATGCTCCTCACGTGGAGAAGAATCCCAGTCACATTTTCCTACCAAAAGTTATTCCCCACCACGTCCCCCATAAGCATACCATTTTAAAGTGCTTCTTACAAGCTCATGATTGCTTTCTATAAGCATGAAGGTTATCTGCCTGAAGGTTGTCTGCCATAGACAGCCATCAGCCCTTATTATCAATACCACCCCACACACAGCCCACTCTCTTCTGATAAAGATCGTAGATTGTTTCCCTGAAGAAGAACTCAGGTCAAGCCAGCTCAGGGAGGACCACGGTTGAAGCGCCATATTAACTCGAGGACCTGCCCATCTTGCAATGTATGCACCACCCTGTCACATGTATCCCCTTCTGATTTTGCGTATGATTCTGACTCTGGTACATGTTCTTCCTGTTACATGTGTACATGACGTGGTTTTCAAGCCCCAAGACCATATAAACCTGTCAGAGAATACACTCAGCTCTTCCTGGTTCCGGACTCCATGTAAGAGGAGAACCCTTGCATGTTTTGTCTGTTTTCTTTTTAATTTTCCCTTTTAGTTACGCAACCTTTCCTTAGGACCCTATTGGTTGTGGGGTTGTGAAGGCTGGTCTACCACATACTACTGAAAACCTCCCCACCCAAATAAAACTAGACTAATATTGGTATGTTTTAACAAGACAAGCAAAGTTTAGTTAAGTAAACATTTGTTTCTTTTAGAGAACTTTTTTTCAGATTCTATTTGTTACTTGTTATTTTTTTAGTTTCTTACAAAAGACCTTTTATTGCAACCAAACTTGCGATATTATCTTGATTTTTCATCCCAATTCATTCTTTTCATGTAGGTTCAATCTTAATAAGTGAAAAGTGGAAAATGGAGAAGCAGAACAGGGATAGAATTCATCCAGAAATGAGAAATTAAGAATAGCTTTATTGAGACAGGGAAAGAACTCCTGGAAGGGAAGGGAGAGCAGAGAAAGGAATGGGAGCATCTTGAGTTCCAGGGGGGGGGGGTTTCCAAGACCCAACAAGTTAGGTCAGGGAAAGCATGCCTGGCAGTGAGGCAAGGACATATGTACTGATAAGGGGAAGGAGGCTTTCTGATGCTGCAGTTGCAGGGTCTAAGTCAGGATATTGTCTGTGAATACATCATCTTGTCTTTTACAGACCCACTTCCTGGGCCACTGAGGGAAGAGGCTGTACAGATCCGGCCAGGAGAAATAAGCTCTTTTGAAATGCTGGAAGCGGGACTGTACAGTCCAACGCTGACCTTGAGAGGCGGCGGAAAGGGGTCATATCATTCAGCAGGATATCTTTCGGTAGAGCTGGGGGGGGAGTGGCTAACTGTTAATCCAATGATATACTGTTCACTTTACTTTAAATACTGATGAACAGCGGTCAATAACTAGCTTTATGTATTTTCAAAAGATAGGCTGCGTTCTTGCATGTGGGATTTCTAAGCCAGGGTTGTACAAATTTTACTTTGTCTCCTTGGGCTGCCCTTTGAAGTCTTCTGTTCAGCTCTTTGAAGTCCTCATATCTTCCATGCACCTTAACTACTCTATGATTAAGAGCGAGTTTCGAGGTCTCCGCTGACACTTGCTTTGATTTTTTCTTTCTGAAGACCTTTTGCTTTCTTCATGAATGATATTTTTGATGTCCTTTCACAGCTCATCAGATCTTCTGTCATTGGTGCCCAATATTTTGGCTCTTAAGGATTTAATTTTCTCTAGCTTCTAACTTGAATATGAGCAATTGATGGTCTGTTCCCCAGTCGGCCGTGGTCTGGTTGTAGTTCCTGATATTGAGCCGTGCGATGGCCTCTTCCCACAGGTGTGTTCCATCTTATTTCTGCGTATTCCATTTGAAGACGTTCACATGCACGGTCACCATTTTTGTTGTTGAAAAAAACACATTTCCTCTGCATGCTTTGTCGATTTCTGAAAAATTTCTTTTGCTTGAGTATCTGACATTGTTTTGATTCTATACATAAGGTTTCCTCTGAAGTCGGCTGCTTCCTTCTTCTTAGTCTGTTCTTACCATGTTTCCCCGAAAATAAGACCTCCCCATAAAATAAGCTTTAGCAGAATTTCTAAGCATTTGTGTAATATAAGCCCTACCTCGAAACTAAGACCTAGTGATGGACTTGGCTACGCAGCGTATCTGCACAGCCCATGCATTTCATCACAGAGCAGTGGCCAAGACAGGCAGCCCTTCTCATCTACCCCATGGTGACCTCTCTGCAGATTCTTGAAATTGCAATAGACAAGTCATTTTAAGACCACGTGCGCATGGAAATTAGTGGTTACATTGAAAATAGAACAAGAAATCAGTGCGGAAACTTTGTGAAGCCTAGCCTGCAAGAGATCATGAATTGGGTGAAGAATTCTTGGGATAAAAATCACTGTCAGTGGGTTGAGCCCCGGTGGTGTAGTGGTTGTGCGCGGGACTGCGGCCCACTGGGACGAAGGTTCAATTCCCGCTCCACGGAGCAAAGGCTGGGCCTCCTACTTCCACCACCTGAGGGCAGTGATGCCCCCCAAAAACCAAAAAACAACTGTCAGTGTTGTTACCAATGCACAGGATCTGCTCATTGAATGAGAGCTCTGTTGCTCGACACGAGAGATGGGGGCCAAGGGTTCTAAAGGAAAATGAGTCGCAAGAAATTCAGGATACAATTCAAGGTTTGGAAAGTTATGATGATGTTCCAGAAGACGACGACTGAACCATATTTGAGTATATGTAGATTGCTGTAACGTACTTTAAAAAAAATGTCACATTCCCTGAAAATAAGCCCTAGGGTGTCTTCTTGAGGAAAATAAATATAAGATCCTGTCTTATTTTCGAGGAAACAATGGTAGTCTGGAAACTCCGCTGAAGTCCGTTCACTCTGGGTGACCCTGTTGGCATTTGAAATACCCATGACATAGCTTCCAGCATCCTGGCCACACACTAGCCGGACAGTAGGACAAACCGACGGACAGATGGGGGGGTCGGTCTGACAGACCCCTGCTCCTCTCTCTTCCCCGCCCTTCCACGCTTCCCCCATCGCAGTCATGGCTTCGTGTACACATGCATCTGCAGACCGCGCAGAGGCGCATGCGCAGCGTAGATGTGCTTGGCAGCGCAGAAGCACATGAAAGCGTAGCGTGAAAGCTCATGGGAGCGTAGAAGCACATGCGCGGCATAGAAGCGTATGCAGGGCGTAGAAGCGCATGCGCAGCGTAGAAGCGCATGCGCATCAGGTGCCATGGGACTCAGGAGCGGGCGGGTAGTTGGTGGATGCGCGGGCTCGGTCAGTAGAGGGCGCGCGAGGGGCACGGCCGCGCGTGCGCAGAGAAACGGCGGGAAAGGCGGGGTGGGAGACAGGCAGCCGTCCTCACACAGGCCTGGTAAGTCTTCGGGGCTGGAGGAGGCGCCGTGGCTGAGGCTTCTCCACCCCGGTTTCGACCGAAGGGCTCTGTAAGGGCCTCGTGTCCGGCATGTTGGGGACTCCCCGCGCAACGAGCCCAAAGTGTTAACGGATTTGGGGAGACTCCCCCCCTCCAGTCCATATAGTCCGTGGAGGGCGGAGGAATCGCTTAGGCCTTCAGAGCCCCCCCCCCCCCGGATTTTTAAATTTTATTTGTGCCGTAGGACCCGGGAAATGGGCTGCCTTGCCTTCATAGCCCCAGTCTCAGCTGTCCCCCCAGCTCCCAGGGACACTGCGGTTGGGGGTGGGGTAGACAAGGGGGACCCATCTCCTGGGGCAGGAGCGAGGACTTCCGCCTCTGCAACTACTTAGCGACAGCCGTGCCCGCATCCTGGGGGACCTGGGCACCCATTTCAGGGGGGAGGTGAGTGGAGAAGGGCAGACCTTTCTGGGATCGCAGAGGTGCACTTATGGGGAGTGAGGGGGCGGGGTCA
>PVJH01047145.1:0-11466 GCA_004026705.1 Nesogale talazaci
TGGGGGAGGGGAGGTGCATTTTTTATTTTAAAAATCATGTTTAAGAAATAAAGAACAGTGTGGGTGAGTTGATTCCAAATCCTGATGACCCCATGTGTTAGAGTAAACTTCTGCTGCACAGGGTTTTCAGCAACTGATTTTTAGCAAGTTGATCACTGGGTCTTTCTTCCTTTTACTTATTAATATAACAAATATATATAATATATTTCCCCTCGGGTGAGCACTGTCCTCTCACTAGAGCTATGCTTTTGTTCCTGTTGTGACATGCCTGTGGCATGCAGGTTCCAATCCCCAGTGAGCCCCTAGGACAGAGTCGTCTGTGGTCTGCATAGAAACAGGTGACTCCGCCTCGTCGGCAGAGCCATTCCATGGGGTTCAAAACCAAATGCATCACCATTGCCCTAGCAGGACTCCTTGAAAACATTCCATGAACACATACAACAAGGCTTCAAAACGTTTATAGGAATGTCGCATTGTCTTTTGATTCCACTTTTCTGTGAACATTTTGACGTTCCAAAATGTGTACTTTCAGACCCTCTGGGGGACATTGAGATTGCCACCCTAGTATCTTAAGGAATAGCAAATCAGGAAAACAGAAGAAGAACGGAAGCATTCCGTTCGTAATGCTGGAGGGGAATATCAAAAGCACTATGGAGGGCTAGAGGGCTAAACAAATCTGTCTTGGGAAAAGTTCAGCCCGAGTGCTCCTTAGAGGCAAGGACAGTGAGACTACATGTCTTATGTACTCTGGACATGTTGTCACGTGCGACGCATCCCTGGCAAAAGACATCACGCTGAGTGAAGGAGCGAGGAAGCAAAACAGGAAGGCCCTCAAAGCGGGGCTGACACAGCGACTGCAACAACAAGGTCAGCACAGCAACAGCTGCGAGAACAGTGCAGGACTGGGCAGGGTTCCATTCTGGCATACATGGTTGCTATGGGTCAGAACCCACCTGATGGCACCGCACGATGACAACCGCAACAACCCCATGAAGGCAAAGTGATTTTGGAAGGCATTCTCATGATTTTTATTCATTGATTGCATTCAGAGCCATCTGTCATCATCACCATCATCACCATCACCATCATTATTATTATTACTATTATTATTATTATTATTATTTGGAGATGTTTTGGGTATATGAAGCTCTGTGCCATCCTGTTTGGGGAAAGGATGTGTTACTCTGGAAGTGTGAGTCGGAGCAAAACCTTCAGTGAACCCAGGGGCCTCTTCACACCTAAATAGTACGCCTCCCATTGCTCATTCGGGACGGCCTTCTCTCTGGCGATCGGTGGCACTCACCATTAATGCTGCAAGTGTGGGCCTTTCCGTGTAAGAAAAGCAAAGAACATTCTCCCTCTCACCCCGATCTGGGCAACCTGGGAAATTGGGTGCCGTGCTCTCTCTAGCAGATTTTAGCTCTTCAACACAGATGGTGTTGATTTCATTTCTCCTCGCAGGGTGGCCCATTTGTACATTGAAAGGGAGAGGTATTGTAGTGAAATGTTCCTTCCATACAAAACGCCACTCTGAATTCCAGGTGGATCACACCAAGATGCATGGAGATTATCAGAGCTTCTGTGTGCCCACACTCTCTTGCCAAGGTGAAAATTCACCCCTGAAGTTACTCATTTGCAAACGCCTTTGAAGTCATTGGATAACACAATTGGCTTCAAAGGCTCCGGGAGGCCGGATTTCACTTTGGAGCTGTATGTACTCAACAGCAGAATTTGGCTCCCAACATCCAGCAAAAACTGATAATGCGTATCGGTTTTAAAAAATGAATTTTCACCTTGAGACTTTCTCCTATAAAGCCACCAGGAACAGAATGCTAATGTATTGGACTCCCTCCAATTCTGCCATTATAGATTAACCTTCTTAACCCATAATATATATAATTCCTTCATTTTAGTGCCCGATGCAGTGGGACCAGGCACATATGTGGTCCCTCCTCCTGCACATTTACTGGGAATGCAAGAGTAACGTGACTCAATGCCACAGAATCCTGAAGACCATTTCAAGGACATGATTTTCGAGCTTTCTCATTCACAATCTGGATGTGAAGCATGATTTCTTGTCCATTGGATCTGCAAGTATTAGATGATAAATATCATCCCGCATCTTTATTGCACATGCTATTGGAAGATATACAATCACAGCATCTTTAGAGCAGCCTCCCGAATGCCCGTGTTAGTCTTAGGCTCACCCCTTCCCCCCGAATCCTGAGTCAGCTCTGTGCTTTATCTTTTGAGATAACAGATTCCTTTAGGCTTAGCCCATGAGCGGCAGCAGACACACATCAGGAGAAATGGATTTCTCAAGAGCCTAAGTCATATGCATCAAATCAGTGTTTCCCAAGTATAGCAGGTTATAAAACTCAGCCGAGAGTGTTCAGTGTTAGATTTCAAGGCCATAGCTCTTGAAATGCTGTTTCCCGATGAGGTCTAATGTAGGAGGGAGGGAGGGAGGGATGGATGGATGGATGAGAAGTAAAAGGGAGGTAGGGAAGATGGATGGATAGACGAATACATGGGTGGATACATGGATGGATGGAAGAATGCCATCCAGTCAGCCTTGATGCATGCTGAGTTTAGGTACAACCTAACAAAATATTGTCCTTTCCTACATCCCCCTCAAAATTGTGAACATGTTCAAATCCATCATTCAGCTATTATGCCAGTCCATAGTACCAAAGAGTCTCCCACACCTTAATTGTCCCTCTACTTCTTGCAACATGGAGTTTTCCTCCAACAGCTGATCCCTCCTGAGGAAGTATTCCAAGAAAATGAGTCAAACAACATTCTGTTGTGCTCCATGAGGTTTTTATTGCTTAGTGTTCAGAGATTGATCACCAGGCCTTTCTTCCTGGTTCCTATTCATCGGGAAGGGGCAGGGGAAACCTCACGGCCATGAGTCAATACTGACTCACAGCGGCACCCTGTGGGTTTCTGAAATGGTAAATGTTTATGGGAACAGAAAACCCAGTCTTCCTCCTGAGGAGTTGCTGGTAGTTTATACCTGTTGACCATGCAGAGTGCAACACAGCCTGTAACCACTACACCACCATTAAAATCGCTCCACTACAGGTGGCCCTGCTGGTATTGGAAATGCCTTCAGCCACTCTTCCAGCATCGCAGTGTTGAGGGAGTCAAATGGCACACGGTAGGATGTATGGATAGGATTCAGCTTTTTCAGCAACACCCCCCCCCCCAGTAATGTTTATTCGGGAGCATGTTTGAGAACATCACTTCAAATCAGATGTCTAATGACCATAATAGAAAATTGAAGTGCTCTCTCACAAGAATAAGAGGGCAAAGGAAAATTTGAACTCAGTTACTGCCTGCCCCCCGCCCCATGGGAAATTCCAAAATGTGTCCAGATGGATTGAAAGTTGAGTGTCAGGTTTGCTCTTTGCTCAATCTTGGAGTTCTTTGGGATGATGAAGAAATATTTCACCTCTTCCCCTCTTCATGCTGCCTCTTGCAAGCTTCTCCATATCACAGAGCAGGGAGAATATTTGTCCTTGGGAAAAACAAACAACTATAGCAACATTTAGTGGTGGGGGGAGTACAGGATGGGGTGGGCAGAGGGAGGGCCCTCTCATTCACTTTAAAATGTTCAATTTTAGAATAGATCATGGGATTTATCCTTGCAACTCCCCCGAAGGCACACGTCTGTAACCTTGGGAAAAAAATTTGAAGCTCAGAGGTCTAGATCAAGGGTTATCCCCCAGTCACTAAGGACATTCAGAGACCCTTCCTTGTCATGATCACAGTTGCATGCCAGGCTTAGACTGAGAATCAGTGAAACAAATTCTCAACCTCTGCATGTTACCTGGATATTTTAGAAGAAATGTGTGGAGTTTTAAAAACAAAGGGTTGGCTTGGATTTGATGCCCATGGTAGGTACAACATAAACAAAGGTAACTGCTAGAGCTGGAATTAAAGGAGGAATTGTCTAAGGAAAATCTTTGCTTCCAGTAGATGTACCTACCATCCAAAGTGTCTGCATGGCAAATTATCTCCGGGGGCCTCCCATGTTTCTCATTTTCGCATGACCGATCGTTTGTGTTGTCTTGCAGGGGGTACCACCACGCTGACCACAGAAAAGCCAACGGTAATCGACAGTACCATCCAATCAGGTATCAAATTAAATATGAAACGTGGTTGATTCCTTGCCTGCACCCTGCCGCTCCCCCACACCATCACCCTGCACAACCGTGTGCTGCTTGGCCTCTAGGTGTTCTGACTCCCCAAACATCCTAGGAGGAGAGATGCCACACAGCATCTAGTCTGCAAGCGTGAGCCATCAATATTTCTTCCCTTTCATCCACATGTATATGCGGCAGCGAGTGAGCTTCCCTTCCCTGTCAGTGCCAAATGGTGACAATTCCAGCCCGAGATGGAAGGAACTGAGGAACATACTTTGTTTAAACGCAGCACATCTAGGACATGGACTGTGTTTGCAAACTCTCGAAGGGAAACTCACAGGCAGCAGCCTGACTATTTATTTTCATCGTGGTTCCACGGCTCCAAGAACAGGCAGAGTTTGTCCGTTCTGCCTGCCACCAAGCTGGCAGTTTTACAAGAGCGTTTCTAGTGGGCGGGCCACGGAACGGGGTTCAAGAAACCCCTGGTTGTAATTGTCCACGGGGCCAGGAGGCATCTGAGGCCCAGCACCGCCTCCTCCTTTCACTAAGAGAAACACAGAATGACTTGTAAAGGCATCGTTTAAAGCCCAGGCCGGCCCTGGTGGAAAGGCAGCCCCTCGCCCTCTGCCTTTCGTGCCCGTTGTTCTTCTTGTTGTTAATATTCTGTGAGGTTGCTCCCCACAGACGCACAAGAAGGGAAACAGCCAGTGTAAGCAATCAGACGTTTTAAATACTTTAAAGTTAATCATTGGAGTAAGGTGAACAGGTCAGTTTTCCTGCTTCGCCCATTTCCTTTATTGAAACACAGTGAGCCTTGGCCTGCACGGTCATTTATTAATGGGGCGTGTGGTGTATATCAATGTTTCCTCAAGAGCATAATGCTACCCAGCCAGGCTGAAAGTAGAAAGGACGGCTGTAATTAGTATGCTTCCTTAAAGGACCCTGTCACTGTTGACCTGATTAAACTGCAAAACAAACGTCTCTTTGGCTGAACTTAACCCCAGGTTTTCCCCATGGTAGGCTCAGCTTGACAGGGGTCTTGCTGCCACCTCTAAGCTCACATGCCCCGAAATGCCACAGACACACACGCACATTTGTTCAAAGAAGAATTGCCTACATTCTGAAACCTCTGTGGGTCTACACACAACTTGCAACATCGTGAGATGGCCCACAACCCCTGAATCTCCCCTCGATCCCCCCAAACCTCGTGCACCTGAAGCCACTCATGAGTTGGAAGGGTCTTAGTCATCCCATAGTGGAAGTCTCGCCTTCCATGACCAAGAGGAAGGTTGGATGGCCGCCCATCCAGTGCATCTCCTCTTGCCATGGTTGTAGCAGATCTTCCCGATGAAGACAGACTAGGAAGGGAGACTTTCCGATAATCCACCCATCACAACCTGATGGATCCCCTCCATCCAATCAGAGACAGGTGGATCCTGGAGAGGAAAGCCCAGCAGGGTTTGATTTCATTCCGTCTGGAGTCACCATGAGCCAAGAGCCCATTCCAAGGCTGCTCATAATACTCGATCTCACGCTTCCCAGACCAGAGCCCCCACAGTGGCCCTTCGCCCTCAGGCTGATTGCAGATGGAGAAAGGACAGTAACCACCAGTTGCCTCTCTGCAGTCCCTTCTCAAGAATTCGTTTTGACATGAAGTTCTAATCATGTAACAAATATTTTAACTTCTTTTCTGGCCAGAGAGTCGCTTTAAGCCACGGAGTTGCCAACTGCCTTGCTTCATGCCCTCTTTCCTCCTTGTGTGTCAGAAGAGCTGGAAAGCATTTTGTTCGTTTGTTATTTTTAAGTGAACAGAAGCTGCAAAGCGGAGGAAATAGGTTCTGAATAACTGTTCCTGAATGTTGGACAGGAAAGACTTTGTGGACATATTTGATTTTGGCAAGAGGTGAAGATCCGTAGCCTGATGACTTCAGAGAGGAATTTCCTAGTCATTTCTCAGGGTTTACTGTGGTCAGAAGGCAAATATACAGATGGCAAGCACCACCATCTTACCAACTTCATTTTAAACCGCATCGCTTACCGACAGGCGAAGTCTGGTCCAGTTTTGAATTCCGCAGCCAACATAGAGTCCTTTACAAATTGAATTGGTTTCCTAACTGTCATTCTCGGGGGTGAGTCATGAATCTTGGCTCCAAGCCTCCAATTGTGGGCACTGGATTGTCTGACCTTCTCTGGACGACTTCTATTCAATGTTCTCTCCCGGCTAAGCCTGTAGTAGGCCCTCCTTGCAGACCTGAGCAGGCAGGGAGTTCAGAGGTCAGATCTCAAAGAGAGAGAAAGAAAAAGCAAACAAATCAGTTGCCAAGGAGACCGGTCCATGACCACCCCATGCATGAGTCAGGGTACAGCTGTGCTTTGAAGGGCTGGACTTTTAAGAGTTTGATCCCCAGGCCTTTCTCCCCAGCCACCCGTGGGGGTACTTGAACCTCTAGTCCTCTGACTAGGAGTGAATGTATTAACCATTGCTCAACCTCAGAAGTGTTTACCCCATTGGTGGGATTCTCCAGTTGACATTTTGTCATCTGAGCGCAGCTGAAACTTTCAGATTCATTGGCATCTTTACCAACAGAGCCAATCAGATCCCTGCCTCGTAATCCAATTTTGCTGAAGTCACATAGACTCAAGCAGAGTCTTAAGAGTTCGTTTTTTTGGGGATTCTGAGCAATGTAATACACTCAGTGGGTCTATAATAGACATATACTGTCTAACCTGTAATCAGATGCCTAAAAGCCTATTAATGTTCTGCCAGGAACTGTTGAAAACAGTCCTCTCTCCTAATGGCTCTGACTCTCTGATGATCTGCAAGCTGACTACAGTCACCCAGAGTGTGTTCATAGCCTGTCACTGCCCGGGACTCAGGACCTCCGCTTGTTTGTAAGGAAGGGAGTTCACATACTCCTCGGAAGTTTAAAAAGTAAAACCTCCTGCATGTGGGGTGTTAATGACTCAACTGCGTACACGATAGGTTTGACGCACACAGCTGGTTCATGCTCACAGAGACTATAAATTTGTTTTAAGTTCAGGATATTGTTTCCTGCTATTTTTAAGGGTCAAGAAGGGACTTAACCAGATTATTCCCTCTGAATTTAATGAGAATTGTGCAGCCACAGGGCCTAGGTAGTATTTTGAATATTTAAAGGTCAATGGTCCTATATATTTCTTTCATTAATTTGTCTGAGTTTATGCTCCTTTTTAAAAAATTTTTTTTCTCCTCCACTTCTTTCTCCTGTCTTCTCTTCTATTGCTTTTTTTCTTTTCCCCATTTCTTTCCCAGCTGTTTGCGGATATTTATGTGTGTGTGTTTGTATGTGTTTACTTGCCTTTGGGGCTAGGTTAGAATTTCCAACATCCAGCCACTCATTCAATACCCTTCCTCCACAGACATGCCTGATTTTAATAAAAATGTCTTTTAAATGAATGAGTCCCCATAAGTTATGTGACTGGGAGCAAAAAGATAAGAAAGTGTCAGGATACAGAAGGGTCACTCACTCACTGCCCATGGCGCGATTCAGACTCAGAGCGATCCTTCAGGCCTCTGTGAGTGAGTTTCCAAGACAATCACTCTTTAGGGGAGTGGAAAGCCTCGTCTTTCTCTTTGGGAGCAACTGGTGGTTTCAAATTGCCCACCTTAGGGTTAGCAACATAACGTGTCACCACTGTCCCGTCCTTGTTAAAATCATGGAGTTGAGTGGGATCTTGGGAGACTGGCTGCCTTCCACTGATGGTGAGAGACATGCCATACCATAAGCTGGTCATTCAGAGACCTATCTTATTCCAAGGCTTAGAGGATCCCCAAAGCGTTAGCCCAAACCACAGACCCTGTTGTTTTCTAACTGGGACATAGCAGTGATAGAGTGAATACAGGCACCATAACCCAAAATATGCATGTTGGAATAGCTTGCCGCCCTCTTATTTGAAGAGGAGAACACAGAACACCACTTCCTTGTGCATTTCCCAATATCCCTGTTTTTCTAACAAGATGGTGCAACAATGCTGGCACACTGCAATGTCTTGGGCGGGTCAGATCCAAGGTCGCTCAGCCTTTTAGTCAGCGCTCAGTTGGCCGCGCTTCTTCTATATAATTCAATCTTCTTGTGCCAAAAGTGTGTACAGTTTGGAGAGGTTTCTCATGCTTTAAGAAGTCCTATTTCATGGTTATGATAGACTAGACATAAAATATTAACACTCCCCCCCCTCCCGGGGCACACTGTGGCTGTGAAGTACAGCCCTTTCCCATGAAATGCAAGCGCTCGCCTGACAAACAGTCATCTGACTTAGTGGTTTCCTTTCCCAGACTGACCGTGTCCTCCCCGTGAGGACACCTCAGGGTCGCCCAGCTCCACTTTGACCGTTCAGATGGTCTGTTTCTTCCAGAACTTGCCCATCAGCCCTTGGAGAGTGGACAGTGAACACAGCACAAAGCCCATCCTTCCATAAAAAGCCCCACGCACCATTGGTAGGGCCAGGGAAGAGCCGCTGACTGAGGAGGGCTTCCGAAAAGAGGGCGAGCGGCTGTGTTCATCCCCAGGTCAGAGCTGAAGAAAAGCCCCATACTGGACAGATCCCAGCCGGGCCCTAATCCCGTCTATAACCCCAGACTTCTCTTCTGGACAGCAGGGCTTTGGGGAGGTTGGTTTGTTGTTTAAGTTCAGCTGACAAGCTGCCCTAGTCAGTGACTTCCCCCTTTCTGTTTCAATGCTGCCATCTTGTGGATGACGTAGACTCAGGGAGCAGCAAAGTCCCTCCAGGATGAAAGACAACAAGCGCGCTTTTGATGGGCTCTTGGGGGAAAGCCCCAGGGCTTCATGGGGCTGCTCACCACAAGGTCAGCCCCTGGAACCACTTGCTTCTCCCCTGGGGGTAGGTCTGATCCCAGGAAGATGGGCGACCTTGGAGACCCCAGGGGGCCAGTTCTGCTCTGTCCAGCGGCAGGGGGCGGGGTGCGGGAGGCTGTGAGTCAGACGTGGCTAGATGGATCATGGCCGGATGGACCATGGCCGTCCTGTGTCTGTGTGCTCGCTCGCTGGCTGTTTGTCTGTTGGGGACGGGAGTGGAGGTGGAAGGAGCCTGACCGTTTCATCTGCAGAATGATTGTTCTGTGCTCAAGCTCACGAAAAGAATTCCAAACTTGGATGGTTTGGCTTCTCCCAGGCTTTGATAAGCTGAGCTGCTTGTGGACAGAGGGCTGTGGCCGAACTAAGGCTGTCCCTCTGAGAACCACTGGCAGCACCTCGAGGAGGCCCTAAGAAGACGCTCTCATTCTGCGAATGCCTCCTGGCTGCCTTCTCTGATGCCCAGGGACACACTTGAAATGTTTTGGTTTTTTTTTTTAAGTGTGACTTTCCCATGACCTTCCATGGAGGTGTTACATGGGGCCGGCTGACAATTTTCATGTAGATTTTTTAATTCCTGGGCGGGGAGGGAAGCATATATGGACAGTTAAAATAATTGACCTGGTGTGAAGCACAGAAGAAAGAAAACAGGGGATAGAAACTCTTGGAATGCTTCCTAGATCTCTTACCGACACTGTAGACCGGCAAACTGAAAGCAATGTGAACTTGCAGAAGCTCCATGTTGAAGCAGGAAGTCCAGGGGTCATTCTCAAATTCAGACTCCTTTCATTGGTTGACACCAATTTGCATGCCTCATCCTCTCTCACATGTAATCTTCAGGAAATAGGAAGAGGCAGCTAGAATACCACCTGCCCTTGAAAGTAACCTTTCTGGAAATTTTTTGAAAAGCCAATTTGACAGGCAGTCTGTAATCTTTTTTAAGCTGGATTTGAAGTGATAAAAGAAAAGACAGGCAGGGAAAAATGTCTAAATGTAATTTTGACATCTCCAGGCATCTTTGAGGTTTCCTGGCCATCTTGAATTGTGTGGCTTTCCTAGAATCACAGAAAGAGAAGTTAAGTGAGGTGAATGGTGATTTCTATGCAATAATGAAGGAAGGGTCTTTGGGACCCTTGGGAATGAATTTGCCTCTGTTCTCCCTCCCACCCTCTGCAGAGTTTCCAGCATACGACTTTAACTGTGAATTCGGCTGGGGCTCTCACAAGACCTTCTGTCACTGGGAACATGACAGTCACGTGCAACTCAGATGGAGCGTCTTAACCAGCAAGACTGGCCCAATCCAGGATCACACAGGTAAAGGGGCCTCACGGAGGGACTCCATTTCTTTGCAGATTCTCTTCCAATAGAAGGTCTCTCAGATACCTGTGGATGTAAGATGGGTGGGGGAAATGCTTCAAAGTGTTCCAAGGTACTTTTATTTAGTGGGGTTTATAAGATCTCGCTTCAAGTCTGTGTAAGTAGCTCAACACAGAGGGTTAGGTGTTGTTACTTAAAAGAATTGGTGGTTCAAATAGACCCAGAAGCCCCCTGGAAGACAGGTTTCTGAGGGAATCACAGCCTTGAAGCCCCTCTATGGCCATTCGACTCCGCACCTGGGGCCCTGCTGAGTCAGACTGAGCTCCATGGCCACCACCAAAAGCAACACAAATGACTCTCCTGAAGAGACACACAAAGGGCCCAGGATAGAGAGTGCTCCCTGAACTGGCCATGGATTTGCCTCTGTGAACAAGAGCAAACTGGACCAGACTGTGAGAATCAGGACCTGCTTTATAGGTGACTTTTATTATGGAAAATCGCTAACATCTTTGGAAGAGGAAAAAAAATAGTATAATGAACCTTTCTGTACAATCCTGCTTCAGTGGTTTTCCACCTTCCTAATGCGGACTCTTTTATGTAGTTCTTCCTGTTGTGGTGACCACCCCACCCCCCCACCATAAAATTATTTTCATTGCTTTTCAAACTGTCATTTTGTTACTATCATGAATCAGGTGACTCCTGAGAAAGTGTCGTTCTACCCCTAAAGGGGTTGCAACCCACAGGTTGGGAACCGCTGCCCTGCTTCATCAGCAATCATCAAATGACAGGAAATCTTATCCCACATTCCCTAGTTCTGGCTTACTTCAAAGCAGCTCTGTGCACAGATAGTGACTCTTATCTTTCTCAGCTAAACAAGCCTAAGGCTTGCTCACTCTTGACCCTGGCAGTGGAGGTGGAGCAAGGTCGGGTGTGTTGCGGGGCATTCAGATCTAACCCAGGCCCTCTGCCCAGATGGGAACCTTGGTATGCCATGACATCCCTTTCCCTCGCCTTCCTTCTCTTCCAAGCATTCACCTCATTCCTAAGGCTGGGATGGAGGGGCTGGAGAACAGAGAAGGCTGACAGCCACTCTAGGGAATTGCACACGCATGCACACACACACACACACACACACACACACACACACA
>PVJH01047146.1:0-11460 GCA_004026705.1 Nesogale talazaci
ATTCAGCTATCAAAGCATAGAGAAAGAGGGGAGAGATGGGGCTCTGATCACAATCAATTTCAAATAACCACAAACTAGGGGGAAGATCAACAGAAACCAGAGAGAAATGGAGACAGCATTCGGTGTGAGATTTGAAAATAATTAACAATCTGCAATCTATCAAGGAACCATGATAATTAGAGTGGGAGAGGAGGGAGGGGGAGAAAGAGGAGGTGATGTGAAGGACTCAATGGAAAGTAAGTCTCCAGAAAATAATGATGTATGAATATGTCAGAGAAATTGATATATGGAATGTGACAAGAGTCGTAAGAGCTCTCAATAAAATGATTTTATAAAATAACATGAACAAGCACACCATAAAAGAACAAGTATATAAAATCATCAAGAAACTCTCCCCCCAAAATGACCCAGTCCTGACGGCTTCACAGGAGATATCTACCAAGCCTTCAGAGAAGAGCTGGCATCAGCTCTACACACACTCTCCTTGATGACAAAGGATAGCAAACTCTCAAACTCATTTCATGAAATTAGCATAACCCTGATATCAAAACCAGGCAAAGACCCCATAAAGATAAAAAACCAATAGACCAATACCTATCTTGTGTATAGATGCAAAATTCTCAACAAAATCTTGGCTAATAGAATGAACAACATATCAAAAATAATACATAATAGCTTATTTGAATTCATACTAGAGAATCAGGGATTGTTCAACATTTGAAAAAACAATTTGTGTCATATGCCACATTAACAAGCATAAGGACAAGAGCTGCATAGCTATATCAATTGATATAGAAAAAAATCATTTGATAATATCCAACACACATTTCGAATAAAAACTCCCAAGACAGGATTGGAAGGGAAAATTCTCAACACAATAAAGGACTATACTAAAAAACCAATAACCAAGAAAAGCAAAGCTAAAAACATTTCTACTGAATAAAGAAACCTGAGAAGAATGTCTCTTCTCCCCACTTTTATTCCACATTGGAATTCATAGCCAGTACTGTAAGACGATAGCAAGAGATTAAGGGAGTACAATTAGGTAAAGAAGAAGTGAACCTTTTGCTCTTTGCAGATACTGTGATTTTATGTATTAAGAATTCTAAGGTATCCACAATAGAATTACTGGAAACAATAGAGAAGTTTGGAAATGGAGCAGGATACAAGATTAACAAGCAAAAATAAACGGTTTCCAATATACCAGTATTGAGAATAATGAAAAAAAGAACCAAGGAACCAATGATATTTTCAGTAGTCACATAGAATCTGAAATATCTAGGAATATTTAGGAATAAACCTAACCAAAAAGACTAAAAGTCTGTACAAGCCCTGCCTCCCCCCGCAAAAAAAACACTACAGAACATTGCTTCAAAAAAACAGATCAGCTCTACACAAATGGAGGCATACCTTATGTTCAACAATGGGAATACACAATATTGTGGCTATGTTGATATTACCTAAAGCACTACATATATTCAATGCAATCCCAATACAAATGCTGCATCATTCTTCAAAGAAATGGAAAAAAATATTACCAACTTAATATGGAGACATAAGAAACCCAAGATAGGCAAAGAGCTCCTCAAAAGGAAGATCAAAGTAAGTTATCTTTCACTACCTGTTGCAGTCATGTGCTTATGTTAATTTTATGATTGAAATGTAGGGGTGGATTCTAGCCTGTTAATCTAGAGATAGCCATTGAGTAGTCAATGAGTCCTCTATGTGGGCGTGACTTTCTCCTGAGACTTCTGGGAAATCTCACGATATTTCCCTCATGAAGATGAGAAGCTATCTTCCCCAGTGATTGAGTGTTAGTCTCAGAGACAATGAATCACGGATGGCAAGATGGCAGCGTCTGAGAAGCTGGAGGAGCCAGCGGAGAGACCACGCAGCCTTGCCCTAATGGATCCAGACCTCAAAAGCTGCAGTGGCCACATGGAAACCTCTGTGAGGGATGAGTTGCTTCTGCTGTTCATGGACCCTGAGCCCTGGAAGCGAGGAGCCATGTGGAAACCCCTGCCAGCGCCGGGATTCTGCACCCACTGACCTGTGATTTCATGAGTCGGAAGGAGACTTTATAGACAGATTTCGGGCATGTGGGTTAATGTCAGACTTATGACATTGAATTGGACTGGGCTCAATGTCCTGTTCCTCTTGTATATAAACCTTTTCCTTATATCTATATGCATGTCTATGAAATTTGTTCCTCTAGCCTACCTGGACTAACACACTACCTGACTTCAAAACCTACTATACATCCACAGTTGTCAAAATAGCCTATTGCTAGTATCACGACATATGCACACACCAATGGATCAGGATGGAAAATCCAGATATAAAAATAACCACATAAAGCAAATTGATTTTTCACCAAGGTCCCACAATATTAAGTGAGAAACAGATGCTCGCTTTCATAAAAGGTGTTGAAATAACTGAATATCCATGTGCAGAAGAATGAACCAAGACTCCTATTCCACTCTCTGTTAGTCTGAGTTGACTAGAGAAACAAATTAATAAACACTCAAATTTTTATAAGAAAAAGCTTTATAAAAAGAGTAATTATGGGCTGAGCCCCGGTGGCGTAGTGGTTGTGCGCGGGACTGCGGCCCACTGTGATGGAGGTTCAATGCCGGCTCCCAGGAGCAAAGACTGGGCCTCCTCCTCCCACCACCTGAGGGCATTGATGCCTAAAAAATTAAAAAAAAAAAAGAGTAATTATGTATTAAGAAAACATCACAGTCCAGTCCAAATCACGTCCATAAGTCTGATATTAGCTCATATGTTTGATACCAATCTATTAAAGTCCTCTTCAGACTCACAAAATACATGCAAAGACACTGAATGGAAAAAGATCACAGGTTAGTGGGTGAGAAGTATTTTGGATCCAGTGGTGTTGCAAGCATTTCCGCATTGGCAGGAGTCTCCACAAGACTCCTCCAGCTCAGAGCATTACCTGTAGTTTCATGAGTCTTTATCAGCTGCCACTCCCAGGGATTCAGCAGCTGTTCTGCCTCTAATGAGCTATTTATCGCTTTACCACCTCCAAAAGAGGTAATCAATCTATGACCTGATTGACAGACTAAACTCCACACCTTTATTAAGTTTCAAATCCACAACAGATTATGTAACTAGCACACACTCGATGCACAAAACAAACTCAAGGTTGATCAAAGATCTAAATGCAAAACTCAAAGCTATCAGGATAATCAGTGAGAAAATTAGGACAAAGCTAGGAGCCCCAATGAAGAGAATACGTGAGCTATCAGAATTAACAAATGAAGCACACTCCATGGAAGATAAAATAGATTAATGAAGCTTTTAAAAAGTAAAACACCATATACAATGAAAGACTTTATTAAAAGAGCAAAAAGAGACACCACAGACTTGGAAATGTTGTTTAGTAACAACATAACAGCAAAGGACTAATTACTACAATCTACAGAATGTTACAAGCTTACAACAAGAAAAAAAAACTACAAACCCTCTGAGAAGGTGGTGAGAGACATAATCAGATGTTTCACAAAGGGATGACACTCAAATGGCAAATAAATGCAGAAACGCTCCTTGTCATTAGCCATCTAGCAAATGCAAATCAAAGCAACAATTACTGTAAAGCCCATTACTGTAGCCCAGTTTAAAAATTAAAGCTTAGAACAACAAATGCTAGAGAGGGGGTGGTGAGATAAGAACTTTTACTTACTTGTATTCACTGCTGAAAAAATGTAAAAATACACATAACCGTGATGGAAGACAATATGCCGATATCTACAACAGATGGCAATTAAGATGCCATATGATCCAGCAATTTCATTACTGGGCATATACCCGTAAGAAATAAGAAACAGATCAAGAGCAAACATTTGCTCCGCCATGTTCATTGCAGCACAGTTCACGATGGCAAGAAGCTGGAAGCAGCCTGAATTCCCATCAGTAGAAGAATAAATTATAAAACAAAAGAAAAAAACAAAAACCCTCTGGAACATAAGCACTATGTTACACATCCCTAAAAAACATCAATTAAACAATGAAACACTCTCAATTAGAAGAGGATCTGAGTGAAGTTAGTCAAGCACCAAAGGACAAATTGGAATAGTGTCCAGGGTCTTCAAGGCTGGTATTCAAACAAGTCCACCAAGTTCACACACAGAAGAAGCACACCATTTTGTGTCATCCAAAGTTGACAATTGCAAATTTTGAATATGGTGAAGAGAATCATTTCAGAACTAAAACTATGAACACCATGTCTGGGGAGGGCATGGTGGGATAGTGGGATTATGGGAGCCCCAAATCCATCTACACTGTATCTAGTCATACCAAGCTGTTGGCAGACCCACTCCAGTCAAAAGCAAGAATCCTGAACAACCTTACTATCAAAGACCACTGTAATCTTGATTATGCTGAATCAAACTTGATACTTGGCCAGTTGATCTCACTATAGTCACAACCTGAATTTATATCTCTTAGTTGTCCCATGACAGAAATTTCTCCCCTGGCATTATGACTGTTGATGGAGCATCAGCAAGTCTCAGAGATTGCCAGGAGAAAGGATGTCAGTGAGAGAGGAAGATTAATAGCAGTTCAGATTTGAGCCTCTGATAATTCTAGATCTCAATGGAATAGCTATCTAAAAGTTACTGCATATAAGATGTATTTGCTAAAAGAAACTAGAGGAGTGTGTAGAAGTTTCCAACTAGGACAAAGATATCTGGATGGAAACTTATACTGAGGGAAATAGGTGTATATGAACCCATGAACATTTTTATTTGAATTACATTTTAAAGAGTAGTAACATGATTATGTCATCATGAGAACTCCTAAAGAGTGTAGTATTTTGTTCAAAATTTTATTTGAGATTCTATAAAAATAGTATTATCACAGTATCCTCTAGATCAGGGGTGCTCACACTTTTTCAGCATGAGAGTTATTTATAAAATGACCAAGTCAAAATGATCTACCAACAACAAAAAAGCAAAACATATACATATGCATTTATTTATTACATTTTTAATAAATGCATTGAGAATTACTTATATGTACAATGTATGTCTATGTACCTTGCATAACCACAGGAGCCCACATTGCACAACACAGCACAATGAACTATATACATATTTTGTCATTTCCTGAGTTTACACTGATGACTTGCCCTGAATGGAATAAGCCAGGGATGGATAGTCCATAGAGTAGCTGCTGACAGCCAGCCTTAAGCACACTTGGACTTCATTGTCTTTATGTGGGAAAAGGCTGACTCACATCAATAAGTAGAGCTGAAAAGTAGAGTCATGCTTGGATACTTTCCCTCGGTAAGTAAGCTCCAGAATTGCTCATGTGCTCTGAACTTCAGCTGAATGTCAGATTGTAGTGTCAAAATCTCTCATTCTGTTTTTGTATTCTCACTTGATAGGGCTCCTCCACTTATTTTAATACCCTTTCTTATGTTTAAGAGAAAAAACTCAAGGTCTAGAATTTGGTGATAACTTAGCGTGTCAGTTTTGCTACAGTGTGCAGTTATTTGCACATATGTTGACACCTAAGGTTGCAACTGATTGGCTGTGCTGTGTATTAGATGGGATAGATGATAGACTTATGTCTATTTTTTAATGCCATGCAATCTACCCACACTACATTTGTGATAGACTAGTAGATCAGGATCAATATATTGAGAACTTTGCTCTAGAAACAAGCACACTGAGAAACAGCCAGGGATTTCTCTTTTTCTCTCTCTTAAAAAAAAAAAGATTTTGAGGTCTTTTGGCTGCACTGCATGACACTGCTGAATCTGCAGTTTTCAAAATGTTCATGGCCAAGGTATAAATAAATGGAGCTTACTCATCCCAGTAACAGGAATCTTTGTTTATAATAAAACATTTTATGTAGATGCTCTAACTCCAGATTTGATCCTCAGTTACCAGCATTTTTTATGACAGAAGGGCTTTCTACCAAACACCAAGTACATTCTTACAAAATTTGAGTCAACACATTTGGAGGAAGCAAAGGAAATCTGTTCAAAGCTGCTGTTACTTTTGAAAACATCTTGCTTTCAGAGCATTGTCACTGTTTGAAACATATGTGAAAATTTTAAGGAAGGCACATAACTCTCCTCACTGTTTATTTGTTACTTCTGCTTCTCATACTCAGGATAGCACACAACTGATGGAAGAGGAACATAGAACCATTAAGAGATTGACTTCGAGGTAACAGACAAAACACTTGTTTCCACAATCTCCACTGACATCTGATAGGACACCGATGCTGGAGAAGAGGAAAGTTTGGTCTCTCAAATTTTTTGAAGTGGCAAGAGAATGGTAACTCTATTTTAAGGCACTCTTACAATAGAATTAAGACTAATGGAGTTATTAATTATCCTTAATTATATTCAAAGCATCTGGTGATTAGGGCACATTCATAAATTAAGACACTCTTATAGCATGTAAATTAGATAGCTTTACATACTTTATGAAACTGAAAAAAAATATCTCTTGGAGTAAATGATATTTGCATATTTTCCTTAAAAATCCTTTTGGGGTATTAAATAAAAGCAATGACACATAAATACAAAAAGTAAATGTACAAATTAGGTGTCTATGGGAGTGCTTAGGAAGGTAAATGATGTTTGTTGGAGCTAGACCTGACACATGAGAAACAGTCAACGTTTGCCATTTGGGGTTTTGTCCATTTTAACCATTAAATACTGAGTCAAGAGAAGTATGATTGAACTTTCACGCGCACCATTTTAGGACATCATAAAACTTCTGAATTAAGGAAAATTTGTCTATATTTACCCACCCACTAATTCCTCTATTATGGGTTTCATTTTGCTTTCTAGACTTTTTGCCTGCAAAGCTTTGCATTTATATTACAATATAGTGTACAAATGCGCTCTGCTACATGAAGTAAATTTATAATATGTGCACACAAACTAGGCATACTCATAGAACATAGCAATATGCTGGCACTTAATATAAATTACTGCCCATTTATTTAACTATGTTGCATATTAATATTCTTAAATGACAACTAATGAGATTTCAAAATTCATAAAAAATAACCAATTAGTTGCAATATTTGTAAAATAAGGATTATTTTTATGTAGTGCATTTTATTATTAAATTCTTATATCCAAAAAATGTAAAATCATTTTATTGGTGTATAATTCCATGTTCTGAAATTCAGTAGTTCAATCACATTGAAATATAGTTGTACCATCATCTTAACAATCAATTTTAGGACATTTGCTTCTTTCTTAAACTCATTGTGATTTGCTCCCCATTTCACTGCAACCTCTCCTGCTATACCTGCAAGAAACAATTAATCCAGTTATTCTCTCGCTCTATTTACCTAACTTGGGCTTCAAATACAGTAAAATATACAAAAATGACAGCAAAAAGTCATCAACAATAACAGAGTAAAACAGAAATACCTCAATAAAAAAAGAAAGCAGAAGATATTAAGACTTAAATTTATATTGGGTCACATGGAAATCAAATGATAAGGTGCTTAATATTAACAAAGTTACTTTCAATAATCAAATTTTTATCTTAAAATAGGTCTTAAAATGTCAGATCCAAACATTGTATTTAAGGAACCATCTAATTGAATCTTTTTAGATATGAGCTTCAGAATAATCAGGAAATACAGGAAATGAGTCCATAATATAGTGATGGGAAGAAACCAGTAATGTATTGGAGAGATTACTACAGGAGATCAAAACTGAAACCTGACTTGAACCATTAGAACCTTGTCACTTGATCCTCCCCATGAGGTATGTTAGACCTGAGGCATGTCAATATTTTCTGTGTTTTTGTTTCTTTTGTTGGCTGAGTGTGTGCGTGGTGGGCATGGGGGGCTGGCTTTGTTTATTCATGTTGGTTTTGTTTTTTCAGATGTATTTTGTCATTGGAGGTAAACAGTATTGAATTTTGGTTACATTTTCGTCAATATATGAAACCAAGAATTGATGAACTTATAGAGACAGCAAGTAGAATGAGTTGCTAAGGGGTAAAGTGGAGGAAGAATGGTAAAGGGAAGCTGATATAAAGGAGTGCAAGAAGGAAGAGAATGTTTTGAAACTTACTGTGGTAGCAATTGTAAAATACTACTTGATGTGATTAACTATGAAATGATATCTGTATCTGCTCCTATTAAAATATTTTTTGGAAAATAAATAAATAATGCTTCTATATCCTCAAAACAGTTAACCAACAACTCCTAATCATTAGAAAACCCCATAAAAAATGAGGCAAAGCCTATTAAATATTACAGGCATTACAGGTTTGTCTTGTCTTGCATAACTGAATGTTTTTTATCATTTTATTGAGATCTCATGCAACTCATCACAATCCATCCATCCATCCATTATGTGCAAAATACATTTGTACATCTGTTGCCATCATCATTCTCAAAGCATTTTCTTTCTACTTAAACCCTTGGTATTAGCTCTTCATCCCCCCTCTCTCATGAACCCTTGATAATTTCTAAGTTATTATTATTTTGTCATATTGTACTCTGTCTGATGTCTCCTTTTACCCACTTCTTTGTTGTCTGTACCCCAGGGAGGAGGTTATATGTAGATCCTTATAATCATTTCCCCCTTTGTATTCAACCTTTCCTCCACCCAGGTAGTATTAACCAGAAAGCAAAACCAAACACTGCTATGCAGTCGATGAGAGGGTAAAATTGACTCTGTGAGTTTCCCAGACTGTAATTCTACATGCGCACAAAGGCCCGTTTTCCTGTTGTGGCGCAGCTGATGTTTTTGACCTGTTGACCTTGCAGTTAGCAGCTCACCAGGGTTCAGTGACGGAGTGTAACAAGTTAAAAATAAGATGACTCTGTCAGAGCGTGACTAAGAGAAAGTTTTCTATGGGAGAAAGTTAACAAAGCAAGGAGGGTTATTTAAAGTCCATAAATACATTGATAATTAGCAGGTTTATTGACCATATTCCAAATCTATGGTAGTTATAAAATTATCTTTCACCCACACTGTGTCACAGTATGAACCAAGGATGAAGGGATTTCTTTAAGTAGAGCATTGGCTCAATAGAAATGTAAAATGAAATTAAGATCTGAGTTTGTCTTCTCAGTTGAATTGAATACATTTATAAATGTATTGAACCATATGCTTAAAAAATAATACCATTTCTTGTAAATGTCTTCTTATAATTTAGCTATTGATTTATTGAAAAGTATTCATTTATTCCAAATATATTTATGAATATCTTTTCTATATCTACAGGGGTTGCTCCACCACCAAAAATATAGAAACAAACTCCACTGGGTGGAGTTTTTTAATATGCATTTTACCCTCTAGGCAAGCATCAATCAACTTGCTCTGAGGTTGTGTACCCAGTGGCATTGCCCTCGAATAATTCATTCTGGTTATAGTAAACTTTTCATGAAAATAGTTTTGCTCAAACCTTGTTACTTGTGATGGCCTATTTAAGAGAACACCATAAGAGTGTGAAATTTTGTTTTCTACTTAGGAAAAATACTGCAGAAATTGTTGTGATGTTGAACACAAGGACAGGACTATGGGGGAAAACTTCAAGTGTATGAGTGATTTACTCATTTCATCAAGAGGTGAAATATTGATTGAAGACAAACCTTATTCTGGATGTTCATCAATTTCCCAAACAGGAAAAAAAATGTTGATTTGTAGTGCATTTGGAGTTCATTACACCAGGTCAGATTGTTAGTAAAACTTTCTATTTAAAGCATCTGAAAAGATTGTGTAACAATGTACAACCAAGAAAGGCCTGATTTGTGATAAACAGGGGACTGGTTTTGCCACTGCAACAGTGCACCTGCTCATGCTCCAGTTTTTAGCAAAGCATAGCAGGCATCACTTGCCCCACACTACTTACTTACCTGTGTCACTTCTTATTGTTTCCACAAATAAAGAGGGGCATGAAAGACAGAGATTTGATGACATAGAAGAGTTAAAGCAGAAAAACCAGGGAAGTCCTGTGAGCCATCGAAACAGCTGAATTTGAAGAATGGAATCACAGATTTGACAGATGTATTAAATGTAATGGAGGTATTTTGAAAGTGATAAGGTTGTTCTGTTTCTTAAAAAAATTACTATTGTGGTAGTTACATAATCTATTGACAATTTGAGATGTAAGACTAAAGGGGTAGAGTTTAGCCTGTCAATCAGGTTGCAGCTGGATGACCTCACTTGGAGGCATGGTAGTGATTTGTAGCTTTCTGGAAGTGAGACACAAGCTGACTTCTTGCAGGCCATTACTGACGAGCCAAATGGATCTATGTTCATGCAACCAGAGGCATGGGAGCTGGAGGAGTCATCTAGAGACACCTTCCAGTGCTGAGATCCTTCTACCACCTCCACATGATTTTCCACCCACTGGCCCACGATCTTCCTGTATTTTGCATTATTGCATGGCTGCATAAATCTAAAGAATTTATAAACTAGTATTGGACATATGGGCTAATATTTGACTTAAGGACTTGATCTGAACTGGGATGGAATGTTTTCTCAATTTCCAAGTACTCTTTATATAAAGTTCTATCCTGTACACACAAATGAGTGTGTATAAATTTCTCTAGTCAACCCAGACTAACACAATTACCTTAAAATATTTAAACAAATGGAAAAGAGAAACCAATGGATTTTCATCTGTGTATCTGAGATATTTTAAAAGAGACCATGATTAGTATTCCACAGGATGGTGTGTAAGAGAGGGTTCTCTAGAGAAATAAAAGCAGGACACTAGTAATTTTCTTTATATATTTATATAGAAAGAAGAGTATTAAGATAAGAAAGAAACAGTTAAGTAATCTATAAAGCAGTACTAATTGCTCAGTGCAACTCACCTGCATGAGACAGCTAGAAGGCTGGCAGTCCTTCAAGTCTCGAGGGCCTCTGAGTAGTCCTCTGTAGAGAAATTCAGGCTATCTGGTCACAGGCAGCAAACAGCAAAGGAGGTCGCCAACAGTCAGCCAGATGACAGAGTCCAACAGGCCCCAGCTCAAGAAATGTCTATCCCAGGAGCGTGGCGAAGTAGGGCTTGAAGGAGCTTCAACTGACAGCACCACAGTCCACGATTAGGTGTCCCATGGGTAGTATTGCTTGGAGGTCGAGGAACAGGGTGAACAAAGCAGCTTTCTGGTCTGAAGATCCGAAAGCAAGAGAGAGAGGGGGTGGAACTCGCTGAGCCCTTCCTATCTCTGCCCTTCAATTCATCCCGTGTATTCATTGGTAGTGCCGTCACAACAGACCCACCAATCTTCTGTGGCCATGTTGGCATAACAAATCTGCCCATCACAGATGGTAATAGTGGAAAATATGTATTTCTTCCAAGCAAAGCACACAAGTTTGTAAAAGAACATAAAGACAAGAAATTGCAGGTTCATGAGAAAATTGCAAGTATGACATAAATTGGTAAATGTCTAATAAACTTGAAGCAAGAACTATGATAAAAATATTATCTAACTTTT
>PVJH01047147.1:0-11441 GCA_004026705.1 Nesogale talazaci
GAGAAAGCATCCCAACCCAGTCCAGTTCAAAGTCACAAGTCCGCTATTAGCCCATATGCCCGATATCAGTCTATAAAGTCTCCTTCGGACTCACAAAGACACAGGCCAGTGGGTACAGAGTCCGGCGCTGACAGGGGTCTCCCCATGGCTCCTTGCTTCCAGGGCTCAGGGCCCATCAATAGCACCCAGTGATGATAGAAGCAAATCAGCACTATCGGGGATCTCCACAGGGCTTCTCCAGCTTCAGAGGTCTGGCTCCATCAGGGTAAGGCCATGAGGCTTCTCCTCCGGCTCCTGCAGCTCCTTGGACGCTGCCATCTTGTCTTGTCCGTAGTTCATTGTCTTGGAGACTGACTCCCAGCAACTAGGGACTCAATTGAGTAGCCATTGGCTACTCAATGACTGCCTCCAGATTAACAAGTTAGACTCCACCCCCACATCTCAATCATGAAATTGACATAGCACATGACCACCACCATGGAAAACTGTGCACTAAAGATTAGTGAATGAACTCAAATTAAACCCCCACTGGCAGAGGGTGGTGGCCAGCCTGGCTGAACAGAAGGAGGTAAGTGTCTTGAAGAAAACCATCCACTCCTTGCTCAGCTAAGTAGGGTGTCCTCTCCACACTCATGGTTTAGGAATAGAAACAGAACAGACCTTGTAGGACTGAAATCTGGAAACAGCTGACCATGCAAATGCCTTCTCCAGAAAATCCTTGACGATCTTTCATGAAAAGGAGCCGTGTCCACTCCACCAGGGGATGGAAAAGGCTATAGGCACAATTCAGAGGCAGTGATAAACGTTCCAGAAGCTCCTCTGATTAAAACCACAAACCCACAACTCTCCACCTAATCCTTCAGTGACGAGGGAAGATTAGCAGCAGGCTCAGCCCTGATAACTCCTTCTGTCACTCTAAATTGCATGTAAAATTTCAACCATCTCCCAGGAGACCACAAGCTGGGCTATTGCTATTGCTCTCCCACTAATTGGAAAACTATAATAAGAAAGTCAACATTGCTGATTCTGTAATAACTGGAATAATGGATCAGCCTGCATTGTGCTCCCTGATTACTCTATTCGTTTACTAAATACACTTGCCAAGCTTGAAAGGATGAATGATGGGAGCTATTGTAAGCCCTTGATGTCACTGCATTTTTCATTATATTAAAACAAGAACATCTGCACTGGGGAAAATCATTCGGTCTTGGAAACCTTTGGACTCCTGTGGGCCGGGATGCAGGCTCTGTGGATTTGAATGCTGCAAATGGCTCCCTTCGGGGCCATAAAGACTTGTTTTGCCCACAAATGAATCATTAAAGCATGGATGGAGTGGGTGGGGAGGGTACGGGATGAACACAGGTGCCAAGGATGTTGCTTCTTACTCCCTTTTGTTCCAAACCAATTCATGGTCTTAGAGGTAATTGCAGAGAGAGAACCCAGAAGAGATTCATGAGGGAGACATGGGGCAGCTATGCCATAGATGATGTGGAGCCCAGCCTTCTGACTGCTCCAGGCAGTGCCTCCCTGATGCCTGGCCTGGTAACAAGGTCCAGAGAACCAGGTGGCTGCAGGCTGTCCACCCAGCAACAAGCCACCGAAGACACTGAAAAATGAGGGGGAAGATACAGTACATGCTCCTAGCCCTGGTGGGTGATTCAGTGATAGAATGTTCACCTTCCTTTGGGGAGACCCGAGTTTGAGTCCCAACGAAGGCACCCCATAGGCATAGTCAGTACTTGTCTCTCAGTGGAGGGGTCTGGGTTGCCAGGAGGCTGAACAAGTGTCAGCAGCTTTCCGAATACGACAGACTTGGAAGAAAAGCCTGTCAATGTGCTTCCAAAAACCAACCAAAGTAAACCCTATGATCACAAGCATCCAATCTGCAACCAGGCATGTAGGTGGTACAAAGCAGAGCAGCGTTTCATTCACTTGTGCATGGGGTCAGTGTGCATTGACCCAAACTCCATGGTAACTAACAAGAATTCACCCTTATTTGTCAAATGACACATGGGCATCAAAGAAATTCTAATGTCAAAGCCACTGATTTCTGAAGGATTGTCTCTCCAGAATTTCCTCTAGTTCTTTTCTTCTTGATGTCTGTAGAGTTACTGAGGCAGAAGAATAAGACAGAGGTATGTACATACTGTGTTGGCCTCCTTACACTTGTTCATTCTGCATTCCTTTTCCTTTCATGAATTGCTCAAAGGTATTAATTAGACAACTGAGAAATGACCAAGGGGCCACACCTGACTCCCTCATCCTACACAAGGAGAAAGAAACCAACTCCATACCACCCCTAGGCTACTTGCCACAAAGCAGAGGTCAGACATGCCTCCATCCTCCCTCTCTTTTTATTCCCTTGTAAAACAACCCTCTCTCCCACAGCACTCCATTTCTTAGCTGGGTTTGATAATCCATCGTAATGGCCACGCAGAACTAAAGACAGCAGTCACGTTTGTGTGGTTTATTGGGGAAGTTGCCACAAGTCAGGATCAGAAAACATGGAGCATACAGCCTTACTATCCGCAGCACCACCTGTTCTCAGTCGTGCCAGCAGGCATGTCTCTTTTTGATAGTCGTCCTGTTCCATAGTGTGTTGCAAAGTCCCTTTAGCATTTTGGGCACCTCATTCTGCCAGTCAGTCTCCTGCCCAAAGACACTCAATTGCACCCATTCTGTGGGCTTGGAAGCCCAAGACTCCCTCTCATGGTCTTAGTGCTGGGATCTCTGTTGCCTCGCTCTCACTGCTTTACATGAGATGTTCCCTACCACAATCTACTGAGGGCTCTTCTTTCATAATAGCCATGGGGTTCTTCTTCCTTCTGCCTCCGAGAGGGCTTCCTGCACATCCCTAGGAATGGTAAAACTAGCCAACCCAGTGCTTTGAGTGCTCGATGCCTCACTTGTATGCGCCCAGCCAGCCATGGTGTGGGAGTTATAGCGACTATGGACAGAAGAGTCATATCAAGCATCATCACTTTGCTGCAACCATTCTGGAGCTATATGGTGGGCATGAGTGGAAATAAAATAAAGTGACATGCTTTTAAAGGTATCAGATTTAGCACACTCAGGAAAGGCACGACTAAATGTTTAATGAGAAGTCAGCTGGCAGTAATTTCACAAGTAATGATTCTTCTTATTCCCCAAACTTTTAACTGGTAGTGCTGTCTAAAGCTTTACACACAGAGAAGTGCAATTTTTTTTTGAAGTGCAATTTTTAAAATTACTTTCCAGTTTGGGATAAAATGATAAATTCACTTACAGATGTCTCTAGAGGCAGATTACCCAATAAGCCAGGCCGTCAGTGACTTCCTCATGCTTACTTACTAATCCGTTATAAGCTATTTCACATGGACTGTCAAATTGCTCACTACCAATCAGTAAAAACACAAGTAAGACGGTGCTGGCCTCATCTCTCAGGCTTTTGGTGCTACTATAACAGAAATAGCATAAGTAGATGACTTGAATAAAAAGGTTTTTTCACTCTTTATTTTGGAAGTTAGAATGCAAATTTTAGCACTCTCTTTGTTAGCTCTTGAAGAAAAGTCCTCTTCTACTTTCGACATCTGTGGGTCTGGGGTTTCCTAGAGATCTACATGAGTCTTCACATCAAATTTCCCCAAGGTTAAATATGGACACCTAGAATCCAATTGCGACCGATTCTTCCTTCCCTGCGGTCTCACCATGAAGAAACGTCCCTTACATGGTGGATTAGGGCTGTGGTCAAAGTAAAGGTGCTGCATCCCACACAAATCTAAGTAAAGGTACCAGATTTTAAGCAGGACACCATTGTCCAGGGGGTGGGGGGGGGGGGGGGGGGGTTTCTTGATTAAAAATTCGGTCTGTATGGAGCAACAAAAAATTTCATAAAGTGCAAAATAGAATTGCAATCTATTTATTTAATTTTAAAATGCCACAGGACACGGGACAAATTGTTAAAAAGCAGGATGTCTGGTCACTTTAAAAGGGAATGATTACAATATTACAGAACTACCATGATATACTATTACTTAGCTTCAAGACCACTAAAAACCATGGCCCTGCCATGATGACACATATTTGGGGACACAGAGCTCAATCCATGGCGTAGTACTTACTGTCAAAGCTGTGGACCAAATTTACTATATTTAATTGGCTATGATTTTTCTACATCTTCGAGGGAAGAAAATCTAACCTAAAATTCCCCCTTACCACCCTCAAAAAAAATAGACAAATATGCTAACAATACTACATTTAACAATAATGACATTGACATAAAATCACATTCTATTAAAATTTCGCATTCACTAATTTTGGTTTTCTGGGCCTGGTGGCATACTGTGCTACAAGTTTGACGCTAACAGGAGTCAGCGGTTCAAAGCTAGTAGATCCTCTTCAGGAGAAGGATTTCTGCTTTTGTAAAGATCTACAAGCTCAGAAACCCACAGGGGACTATGTGAAGCTCTTTTATGTGATCACCGCGAGTCAGAATTGACTGTACAGCAGAGAGTTTGGTGAGTCTAGCTATTTGTATTTTCGTGTTTCTGCTCTACGGTTTTTGTGCGCTTGTTTTACATTTCGAATGTCTGCCTACAAGCCCACTGTCCTCATTTACCCCATGGCAACCCTATAGGACAGACTAGAACTGCCCCCATAGAATTTCCAAAATTGAAATTGTGATGGGAGCAAACTTAGGAACTGCCGCACAGTCAGTTAATAACTGAGTGCTTAAGTATTATATATTTTATTTCCTTAAATATTTATCCAGGTCTTTTTAAAAGTCATAACCATTGTGTTATGGCCCTAGTGTTCAAAAGACAAAATGGGACACAGGGAAGTGAGCGAATGGAGACATAAGACAGTGTACGGTGACAAAATAATTATAATTTATAAATTATCAAAGGTTCACTAGGGAGAGGGAGCAGAGAGGGAGTAGAAAAAGGGGGAGCTAATACAAAGAGCTAATGTAGAAAATGAAAATGTTTTGAGAATGATGATGGCAACAAATGTACAAATATGCTTTGCATATGATGGGTGGATGGATGGATTGTGATCAGAGTTGTATGAGCCCCCAATAAAATTATTTTTAAAAAAAGACAAAATGTCTCTAAACTCAAGATATATGGATGAAAAGAGATAAATTAGTCAGTGTGGGGCTCTAAGAAATTAGTGTCTAATGTTCCAAGTTAAGTATCTTGGTACGACCTACCAAAGAAGCCTTTGAAAAGGGGAGGAACATGACAGGTATTGTTTCCTAGGGAGGTGACTGTCATCAGAATGGAAGGTAGTAGCAGGGAATCCACAAAGAAGGCTGTTGCCATAATCTATGGTGGTAATTTTTTTACATTTACTCTGTGACCCTTCTAGATTCATTGACAGCTGTGAGGAAGAATACAGAGAGCTCCTGTGTATTCTTCACCCTGTCTCCCCACCCCAGGGTAACCTTGGAAATCTGTAGTAGAGCATCATATTGATATGACAGTCAAGCTACGGAACACAGAATCTCTCCTGTTCCCTTTAGAGGCTCATCCAGGTCACTTGTGTTCCCACCCCCTTCTTAACTGGTGCCAATCTCTTATCTGTATTATTCTCCGTTTGTATACTTTTCCATTTCAAAATGTTTACAGTAAGTGGAATCATGCAGTTCACAATCTTTTGGAATTGGACTTTCCTTCACCCTCAGTATAATTTTCCAGCAGATTCATCCCAGTTGTTGCATGGATTAATAGTCTAGGTCTTTGTATTTCATGGTATGAAAGCATCGCTGCTTGTTTACCCTATTACCTAGTGACCACCCCATAGGGGCACGATAGTCAAGCACTCAACTACTAACCAGGAGGCCCACGGCTGAAGCCCCCAAGCCATTTCGCTGCAGGAGGAAGATGAGGCTTTCTGCTTTCGTAAAGAGCGATGGTCAGGCTGAGCCCTGGTGGTGCAGTGGTTGTGTGCAGGACAGCGGACCTGCACAGGGTTGACAGTTCAAATCCAGCAGCAGCTCTCCAGGAGCAAGGCTGGGCTTCCTACTGCCACCAGGGCAGTGATGGCACACACACACACACACAAAAGTGACAGTCCTGGAAACTGACGGGGCAGTTCTACCCTCTTCTGTACGGTTGCTGTGAGTCAGAATGGACTGGATGGCAGTAAGTTGAGTTGAGAAATGTTTAATCTTTCATGAGACCTTCTAGGGGATCTTCAATGTAAAAGCCATAAAATTCTTTTGAGTTTTGGAGTCCCCCGCTTGCTTCTGAAAGTTATGACTTTCAACAACGGATATTTGCCACAACCTCCTATCGCAGGGGCTACATGCAGCCCCAGAGGCAATTTTTTGTGGCCCACGGTGTTCTGAAATAAAATGAAAATAGAAAAAAAATTGTTATAGAGAAAAGAGCACTGGGGCTGACCCCGGTGGTGTAGTGGTTGTGCGCGGGACTGCGGTCCACTGGAATGGAGGTTCAATTCCAGCAGCAACTCCACAGGAGCAAAGGCTGGGTCTCCAACCCCCACCACCAGAGGGCAGTGATGCTCAAAAAGCAAAAAGAGAAGAAAATAGCACTTAGGGGAGATCAAAGCAATACCGTACACACAATTCCCTCGTTAACCCCACTGAAAACAAATAAAATCACAAAATCAAAGGTGCTCATTTTAATTGAGTTTGACACCCCTGCCCTAGAGAGATACTCAATGGCAATCACTAAGTACGTGTGACCCTCACTATTCATGATAAGTAGGTTCTATTGAGTCAACCAAAACACTAAACTTGCTAATTCTGAATCAGTGTTTCGAAAAGAAACACAGGGTTAGATTCCTGCAAGCCTCTGGTCACAGCATTTTTATCAACAAAGCTATACATAAATGAGGTTCCACATATGCTTCTGTTTAAAGATATCTTAATTCATATGTTTATTTTTTGTAAATAATGAGTCGAGGAAGGATTTAACATTCCCCTTACCCTTGGAAACGTGACCGTACATTTCTCTGTCTTTCAGTCTCACGGCAATGCTGTTCACGATGCCTTTGCCATCTTCTGACCTGACAAATGTAACCACTCTTGCATCTTGTCCACAGCCCCATCATGAACGGTTGTCATGTCTGAGGAGAGGATAATGAGTTACTTTAGCACTTTTTGGAAAGGTTTCACAAAATTGCCTTTTCCTTTTCCTGAATGTACTAAATTGTTGAATCATTAACACTGCACACAGCTTGAAGGAGGCTCATCTAACTCACACACACACACACACACACACACACACTTTTCCCCTAAAGTAAAGCACAGACTTTTGGCAACTAGAAGCATCAGACAGCATTTTAACACTATACTTGAGACTCATTTTAAAGAGCAAAATCACCCAAAAAAAACCCATACCAAAAATCCCCCCTCCCCAAATAGGGCAGATTGAAAAAAGAACACTCATAAGAAGGCACCTGGAAACATGCAAGTTAGGTGACTCCACATGTTTTGCTGCTCTGTCCGTGTTCTCTGTGAAAGAAGTAGTGGCTTGGGGTAACAAATAGCTTTCAGATTGTGTGAAAATTCACAAGCCCAGCATGGGTGAATCATGAGGAGTAACTGCAGAGGCAGTGCTGCCCTCTCAGCTGGACCCCTCCCCTTCGAACAGTGCTATGATTAAGAACTTGGGCTCTAGAGCTTGACAGCGTAGGCGAGGAGCCTAAGTCTTTCCTTTCCTCACTGCATGACCTAGGGACAAGTCACTTAATCTCTTTTAGTATTTTCACTTTTGAAGAAAGAAGAATAATACCTATCCCATAGGGCTGTTGTAAGGAATAAATTAATCTGTAGAAACAGAGGGCTTGACCAATGCATCATCATGGGGCTTCAAAAAGTTTGTGGAAGATTCCATTATCTTAGCATTCCACTATTTCCCACAAACTTTTAAAAGTCTCCTTTTATCTGATACTCTGGTTGGTTGCCATCCGTCAATCCGGACTCCAGGTAAGCCCACGTGACAGAGTTATCTTCATGTGTACTGATTCTAAGTCTGTCTCCTACAGAGCCTCTGGGTGGATTTGAACCACCAGAATCTTTCAGTTAGCAACTGAGCACCAGCAGGTCTCCGTAAGAACTAATATAAGTGGTAGCTATTAAATATCGGATGTGAATATCATTAATGTTTTCAGTGCTCTCTTGAATTCATTGTATCCATTCACTGGTGTGTTAGTCACAGACACTCATATGTGTATAAGAAGGAGCTTTATATACAAAAGCAATTGATTCTTGAGAAAACATTCCAGCCCAGTCCAGATCAAGTCCCTAAGTCTGATATTAGCCCATAAGTCCAATACCAATCTATAAATTCCTCTTCAGATTCATGCAACACTTGCAATGACACTGAATGCAGGAAATTCACAAGTCAGGGAGTAGAACGTCTTGCTGATCCAGTGGCAGTGGAAGCATCTCAGAACTGGCAGGGTTCCTTCAGCTCCAGGGCTCTAACATAGCTCCATGTAGCAGGGTTTGTGCCCCGCCTGTAGAGAGCTATTTAAAGTCGACCTGATTAATAGGCTCACCGCCACTCCTTCATTCTTAAGTCTCAAATTGACAACAGATTATGTAACTACCACCATTAGTGAATATCCTTTTCCAAAGAGACAGATATATCTAAGTAAAATTTCCATATGAAAGAATTTTCCTGGTTGGAAAAAAATATCTTTGAATGAATTAAAGATTATTTCAACTGTTTCATTTGGGGGACAGGGGCCATCACTACCAAGTGCCACTCCTGAGAGCCACCACTGGATTTGAACCACCAAGCCCGCGGGCAGCAGTCCCACACTCAACCACTTAAGCCACCGGGGCTCAGCCCTAAAAATTAGAATTTTAAACACATTGTTTTTTTCTTGTACTGATAACTTTGGAGGCCATTCTGCAATGATCGTTCAGGTGACCATGCCTGGGCAGAGCTTCACTGTAAAGCACTGTACAACCACCATCAATATTTGCACATGCGGAAGCCAGAAGATACTATTTATTCTTAACTCTTGACACCAACATTTGCAAGGATCCCTGATCCTGGACAACATTTTGAAATGCCCAAACTTTTGAAGCAAAGATAATTTTAAAATTCTGATCAGACTTAGTACTCCACTATGCTAAATGACATAAGGACTTAGAGCTGGATATGTCTAATAACATGGCAGACTAGTCATATGCACTAATAAAACTCTTTACAGTGAATCTTGGTAATAGTTTCAAAGAAAATGATAGCGAAGTGAAACAACTACTAGAAACAGAGAGAAAACAAGGACGCAGGAAGGATGGTATCTTTTCAACTGGCCTGATAGAGCATGGTAATTTTGGATTTTTGTAAGCTGCATGTAGACCATGGCAGCCACTCGTTAATCAACTCTGCACAGCCAAGAGCACACCAACAGCCAGAGCAGTAGCTGGTGACCCGAAAGTTGGGGACATTCCTTTATTACTCACATCCTTCCAACAACCAGAAATATGGTCTGCCCTCACTCACACCCAGCTAGAAACCAGTTATACTAGCCCCAACAGATAGCCTCTGAGCCCCATGAAGTTAACATGCAATAGTGTACGACAGTGGGTCTTCCTTTCCAGCCTTCTGGGACCAGATGTCGATGTCGATGGTCTCCCCAGAGGCAGAGTACACAGACCCATATAGCGTGCTCTCACCTTGGTTTTCTTCCCCCTTTTTCTTTCCCTTCCAATGTTTTCATTTTTGTTTTTTTTATTAATCTTGGTTTCTTTTTTCTGTTTCCCTTGCTCTGTTTTTATGTTTTTCTTGCTCTGTTTTTATGTATTCTCTTTTTCTGTGGTCTATTTTTTTCCCCGCATCACTGCCCTGGTGGAAGTAGGAAGCCCAGTCTTGCTCCTGGAGGGCTGCTGCTGGATTTGAACTGTCAACCCTGTGGACCGCAGTTCTGCACACAACCACTGTGCCACCAGGACTCAGGTGTCTATTTTATATTCTTTATAAAGGCTTTTTCCCTTTTTCTTCCCTTGTTTATTTTCTTTCTTTTTTTAATCATTTCACCGGGGGCTCATACATCGCTGATCACAATACACGATACATATACTGTGTCAAGAACCTTCACATCATCATTCTTTAAATATCTTCTTTTCCACTTGAGCCTTTTCATCCTTTCCCCTCCCTTCCAGCTCCCCGCTCTCCCACCAACCCTCAATATTTTATAAATTATTATTATTGTGTCATATCTTACACTGACCGATGTCTCCCCTTACTCACTCCTCCAATGTCCTCCGATGTCTTCCACATAAGAGTTGATGTGTAGATCCTTGTAATTGCCTCCCTTTCTCTCCCCCTCCTTCCCTCCACACATCCGATAACTCCACTCTTTCTACCGGTCCTGAGGGGTTCATCTGTCCTGGGTTCCCCATATTTCCAGTTCCCATCTGTACCAGTATACCTCTTCCAGTCCGGCTGGATTTGTAAGGTAGAATTGATATTTGGGGGGAAGAAGCCTTTAATAACTAGAGGAAAGTTGTATGTTTCATCAGAACTTCACTGCACCCTGACTGACCTGTCTCCTCCCCCAATGGGCCTTGAGTCCCTACCCTGCTCTCCCCCTCATTTATAGTGATGTGGTTCTTGTTCTTTGATGCTTGGTACCTGTTCCCTTCAACCCCTCGTGATCACACAGGCTGATGTGCTTCTTTCATGTGGGTTTTGCTGCCTCTGCATTAGATGGCCACTTGTTTGCTTTCAAGTCTTTAAGACCCCAGATGCTTTATCATTTGATAGATGGGCACCATCTGCTTCTTACACTCTTTTTGCCTCAGCACCCATTTGTCTTCAACGATCATATCAGAAGGGTGGGCACATAGCGATATGATTTTTGTTCTTTGAAGCCTGATACCTAATTCTTTCCACCCCTCATGGTCGCACAAGCTGCTGTGCTTCTTCTATGGTGGACTGTGTTGCTCCTGAGCTAGATGGCTGCTTGTTTACCCTCAAACTTTAAGATTCCAGATGCTATATCTTTTGATAGCTGGACACCATCAGCTATCTTCCCCACTCTTGCTCATGCTCCCACATGTCTTCAGTGATCATCTCAGGAAGGTGAGCACACAGTGATATGATTTTCCTGTTTGATGCCTGAGATCTGATCCTTTCGAAGCCTCATGGCCACACTGGCTGGTGTGCTTCTTCCATGTGGGCTTGACTACTCCTCAGCTAGATGGCCGTTTGTTTACCTTCAAGCTTTTAAGACCCCAGATGCTAAATCCTTTGATAGCTGCGTGCCATCAGCTTTCTTCGCCACATTTGCTTATACCTCTATGTGACTTCAGTGATCGTATTGGGCCAGGGAGCATCATGGAATACCAGGTTAATAGAAGAAAGTGTTTTTGCATTGAGGGAGTACCTGGGTGGAGGCCCAAGCAAGGTCCATCTGCTACCTTAGTACTAACCCTATAAATGTATGCACCTAGACTTATTCCCCCCTTCTCATAA
>PVJH01047148.1:0-11454 GCA_004026705.1 Nesogale talazaci
ATAAAGTTTTCCAGATAAGAATATGTTCAGACCTATTAATGGACACTATGAAAAAGAGGAGTGTAGTACTATATCCCCAAAATTGAGGGAAAATAACGCGAACCCAAGAATACTCTACTCAGTGAGATTATCTATCAAGATGGATGGAGAAGTAAGAGTTTTCCCACACAAGGAATATGTTAGAAGAAACTTAGCCCTACGAAAGGTCCTTGCTGACCCATCGTGGGAAGAAGAACAGCACTCATCAAGCATAAATAAGAAAATGTCTCATAGTACAACCTCACTCAGAGGGAAACAAAAAGAAAACACCCCCCCCCAAATAAAGCCCATGAATCATGAACTTTATGAGTTTTTGTGTAGCCATCCCAATGAATATAAGAACCAAGGAATATAAATTCAGAATACTAATTAAGAATATACACTTATAAACACAGTACAATTAAAAGTCTTAAATATAGATACACACCTGGAATAATTTTGAGTGTCAAAAACTGTTATAGACCTCCTCCTTCCTCTTATTCTTCTTCTCCCTTTCCCCTCTCTCTTGCACTCACTACTGTCTCCCTTCATCTACCTTTCATGATAGTGGGGGGGTGTGGGGGGGGGGAAGCATTAAAGAACCAGAAGAAGATTGTGTGTTTCTTTGGTGCTCTGCTGATCACTGACTCATTTTGTCTTTGTGGCCCTTGTGACCTACGGTGTCCAATTGATTATTGATGGGTTTGGGTCTCTACGCTGCCCCTCCCCTCTTTCACACTGATATGATTTTTCATTACGAATCTTTGATGCCTGATACCTGATCCCATGGACACCTCAAGATTGCACAGGCTGGTGTGCTATTTCCATGTGGGCTTTATTGCTTCTCAGTTAGATGACTGCTAGCTTATCTTTAAACCTTCAAGACCTCAAAAGTTATCTCTTTTTTACTTTAAAGAATTTTTTTTCTTAAAAACCATAATATGAAGTTATAAAAAATGGCAGGAGCCTGGGGCTGGGATCTGGAGGGAAGGAGGTGCTGGCTGCTCGCTCATAGTGGTCAGGCACTTTCTCCTTAATGCGTTTTGAATTCAGTGTGGAACACTTCTCCTCAAAGGTCAGGGCTGGGCACCGGCCTGACAGTGTTTGGCCTTCACAGGCTGGCATTAAGTGGCCAGGTTTCTCTACTTTTTGGAGACTTCTCCTCAAAGAGGCAGTTGGTCGGCAGGGCCTTGGCTGGGTGTCCAGCCACCCCCCGGTTCTCCAGCTGATTTGCCTTGGGAGTCTGGTAAGGAGCACCCTGAGAGTTCAGGGGCCCTGCCCTCTTCACAATAGGGCCCACCGTCCTGTTGAGTCCCATGCCCAGGGATGTTTAGTTTTGGCAGAGAGGCCCCGGCAAAAGGTGGGTTTGTCCTTTCCTGTGGGCTCCAGGATGCAGGTCCGTTTGAAGGTGGTGCGGTCAGGGGATAACGTCTGCTTCCACGAGGATGCCTCTGCCTTGGCCCCATCTTTGCCTTGGGTTGGCTTGCTGGCCTTAAAAGGCAGACATTTTCTGAAGGATGGGGAAGTCTTGTTGGCAGTCAGAGTTGAGGTGATAGCCTGACTTCCTCCCGTGCACTCCGCCTGACTTCAGGCAGCTCTCACACTGGGAGAGCCAGCAGGGTAGCTGGGGACAAGGCTGTCTTTGGTGGAGCATATAGAGGAGGAGCAGACAGGTCTTAAGGGTGGCCCTGGAAGGTGGGGGCAGCTGCCATGGAGGATGGACTCAGAGGGACAAACAGAGGGGAGATGGCAAGCTGGATTGGAGACTCAGCCGCAGGCGGGATCTTCCTCTACATGTGCGAGCTGAGGTGCCTTTCCAGCATGGAGCTGAGAGCCAAACAGAACCGGTCCAGCCGGTGGGTAAACACGTAGCATTCTGGGCTCACCAACGGGCTCCCAAAGGTGCAGAACTCCTGTGGCCAAGGGGTTTTGGTTGCATAATGACAGTCAGAGAGAAGGTGGAGGCTGTCGGGTATCCTGTCTTCCTCACTCTTCTCGCTGGAAGCATGGACCCCACCCCGGAGCAGGGGGAAGGGGAATGCACCTGAGTCCCCATCACCGCCACATGGGCCTTCATCATCCGGTTCACTCTCAGAGGAGGTCTGGGACCTGGGCAGGGCAAGTGTAGGTAGTTCTGCTGGGCCACAGCGGAAAAGGTGCGTTTGCAGGGGCTGCCGAGGAACACCACCTGGGCCAGGGCAGGGAGCTCCGGGGGGTTGGGGTGGGGGGCGCGTTCGGGAACAGGCTCCTTGCTCCCTGGGTTCTTCTTCTTGGGAGATTCTCCTTTGCGGGAGTTGGTCTTCAGTTCTGCACCTGCACATCAAAGTCTTTGGCCAGACCGTGGACCTCCCAGCGCTGGTGCACAAAGTAGATCTTGCAGGTCAACAAGTGGGTGCAGATCTTTTTGGTCTCTCGATTCATGACGCCACGAGGTCACACTCCTTCCAAGCCATCGTCCAGTGGATTTGGGGGTCAGCAGTCTCCTTCTCAGGAGGGCTGTCTTCACCGCGGTGACTGGGGCCCATGCTGGGGGCTGCCCCGCTGCTCCCCCTGCCCCGGGGAGTGGGGAGTCTTTAGGAGGCAGTGCTGTGGGAGGTTTCACAGGGGAGTCCTTGGTGGGGTGGCCGGGCTGGCTGAGGCAAGCTGAGGGAGGGGCCACCCTGATTTCTTGTCCATTAGGCTTCAGGAGGCTGGACATCTTCTCCAGATTCACCACAGGCATGGAAAGCAAGTCTGTACTTTTGGGTCTTCTCCGGAGATGGGGGGCCTCGACTCCGGGACCCCTCCCTGGCCCTTTTCCCTAGAGGAGGTTTTCGTGGAACCTGGGGCCCTATAAGCTGGTTCCTGCCTATTCACTACATGACATTTCTGGGAGCTGCCGGGGGGTGTGGGGATTGGGGGTGGGGGCATAAATCTTGCTGAGGGGGCCGTGTCTTCTTTCACAGCGCTTCTGGGAAGCTTGAGGCTTCACCACCTGGGTGCAGTGGTTACACACAACCTAGTAGAAATCGTCGTGGGCAGAGCAGTGTCCGAAGATGAAAAAGTTTTCTTTAATGAGGGTCATGACACCCAACTTATTTGTGTTTTGGCAATTCTCTTCCAACTCCACCCCGTCAGCTGCAGGTAAGTCGCCCCGTTGCACCCACGAGCCCCAGTTCTGTCCCGCGAAGTCATGGAGACTTGGCTACCATCGCTCCAGAGAGGCCATTGCTGACACCTGGGTGTTCACGCACCACCATCACGGCGGGGACGTGTGCCTTCCACAGGGGCTGCAGCCGCGTGGCACCCCCCACCCCACCCCGCCCCACCACAGGCAAGCCTCCCCACCCAAATGTTATCTTTTTAGAGCCAGGCACCATCAACTTTCTTCATCACATTTACATGGAACCATTTTGTCTTCAGCAATCATGTCAGGGAAAGTGAGCATCACAGAGTGTATTGCAAGTAGAACAAAGTATTTTTGTGTTGAGAGAGTACATGAGTGGAGACCCAATATCCATCTGTTGCTGTAATACTTTATAAATAAATCTATGTACCTAAGTGGGAGGGGGGGTATGAGAGTGCAAAGGTGTTGTACCCCAGAACACTTTAGTATACTGGTGCTATTTGGTTCAGAATATTTTTTCTTGTTTTCCTGCTCTAAAAACTGGGAGTGTCTTATGGTCAGGTGCATATTTTGACCCCCAAAGTACGATATATGCATGCTTGTCTTTAGACTTCTATAAATGTCCTTTGCCTCCCAGTCCTTTCCTTTATTTCCTTTTACTTCCCTGAAATGGGAGAGAGAGGGTGGAAGAGGGAGTGGGAAAATGAGGCGCTGATTCCAAGAGCTCAAGTAGAAAGAAAATGTTTTGAAAAAAAGGATGAAAACATATGTACAGATGTTTTTGAAACTGGCTATGTGTTTGATTTTGGTAAGAAGCCCCAATAACATAAAAATTTTAAAATATATCTTCTAGCCAGATATTTTAAATTTATGGTGATCTCTAGTCCTTAGACTAGCACAAACTAGGTAAATAACTGCTACACTTTTCTTCCAATCGTTAAAATAATTTAAAACACACTAAAGTGTTTCATGAAGTGTCAGGATAGCTTAAACAGCTATGCACTATTATTTTTCTTATAGCTACTTTGGAGGAAGTTTATATCAAATAAAACATATACCAAAATCGATTAATTCAAAGAGGAAAGCAATAATTTCAGGTATCTGTCATTTAAATAATTAGACAGTTTCTTACTTTTAGCATGATATATCCCTAAAAATATCTTTTTAACAAAAAAATTGTGGGTGACAAAAAATTAGCATAATACACATACTTTAAGAGCACTTCACTTCTTTAATTTAAAATTTAATTAAGCACCTTTTTGTTTTGCTTTTAGTGGGAAGCATAAGTCTGAATAAGTAATAATAATATTACTATCCCACTGGGCAGGGAGCTTAGAAGGGGACAATAAGTGCAGTCTAAGCAATGTAATTTAATTTTGCAAGTAAAAGGGCACAAAATCCCAAGCTGTGATAAATCAAAACTAAATGAGGGAATTGCTATGGATTTAGAGAAACAGACCTTCATGAAATCTCACTAGGTCTTCTGGAGCTTTATTTATTAAATCAGCAAATCCAGGGAAACCAAATTTGCCTTTATAGAAAGTGGCTCTTTAAAAAAACTTTCAAATACACTAATTGTTAAGTCTGTGTACAATGAATGCTTTAATTATTAAAAATCAACCTTTAGAATTGGTAGAATAAGAAATTACCACATACATAGTGACTCTATGAGGGTCACAGATGACAATAGAAATAAGACTGATAATTCAGTCTGATTTATCAATAGACTGATATGGATAGATAACTATTAGATTGATAAGAGGGAGATATAAATGGGAGAAAATCTCAGATAGTACAACCAAGACCAATAGTAGCCAAATTGATCATCTTAAATTCTCACAATAATAATAAAGGCAAACTATATTTCAATTCTTATTTTTTAAATTTGAGAGTAAAGACTTCTGAGTTTTCCATAAATTATGATTTAGGTGAGATACAAAGTCCATATCATGTAAAAATATAGTGCTCATATTTTACCTAACAGAACAGGGAATATTCTGATTTAGAATAATCTTCGATTCCTTATTATCATGGATTGAGTAGGCTCTCCAAATTATGTGGTAAATTGGTTCATGAGATTTCACAATTATTTACTGATCCCCAAATGTGATCTGATCTAATAAATCAAGAAGTGGGTTGAACACTTGTAATTCTCTCCCAGCTTTAACCTGACATAGGAAGGTTCCTTGGGACGGGGCCTGCAATACATACATTTTTATCTTCTAGTAGATAAAAGGAGAGAGAAGGTCAGAGGGACATACTTTCACCAATAAAGAAAAGCTGGAGAGGTGTGGGTAGGATCAGGTATCAGGCATCAACAAACAGCAAAGAAATCATATCATTGTGAATGAGGGGGATTGTAGAATGGAGACCCAATGCCCATCTCTAGGCAACTAGACATCTCCTTACAGAGGAGTCATGGGGAGGAAATGATCCAGTCAAGGTACAGTGTAGCAATGATGCAACATACAACTTTCCTCTAGTTCTTGAATGCTTCCCATCCCCCATTATCATGATGCCCATTCTACCTTATAAATCTGGCTAGACCAGAGGACATATAATGGCACAGAGCAGAGTTGGAAACACAGGGAATGCAGGACAGATAAACCTTTCAGGACTAATCATGGGAATAGAGATGCAGGGAGGGGAATCAGGAAGGTAAGAGAGAAGGATGACCAGATCACAGGATCTACATATAACTCCCTCCCTGGGGAGCGGACAACAGAAACGTGGATGAAAGCAGAAAATTGACAGTGTAAGACATGGGAGATAAAAGTAATTTATAAATTATAAAGGGGTATGAAGAAGGATTGTCATGGGAGGGAGGAGAAAAATGAGCTGATACGAAGTGCTCAAGTAGAAAGAAAATGCTTTGAGAATGATGATGATAACAATTGTGCAAATGTGTTCCACATGGTGGATGTGTGTATAGATTGTAATGAGTCATGCAATCCTTCAGTAAAATGATCTATAAAGAAAGAAGAAAAGCTGGAAATGGCATTGGTTCTTTGGACCTGGAGTTTCTTCTAGAGAAAATTTGTGATATAAGAGAATATTGATGCCAAGGAAAACAATGATCTCCAAGAAATATTGAGATGCAGATGTTGAAAGGTGACTGGATATTTTCTCAGAGTAAAAGTATTCCCCTAAAGCCAGAATTCTGAATTTGAACTTTAATACTCTCAAACTGTGTAAGTGAATGAATTTTCTATTTGTTAAAGTCATACTCATGTGGAGGTGGTGGTTAGGGGCTACTGTGTCAGTTCAGATTCAGTGACCTTATGAACAACAGAAGGAACACTTCCCACCTCTATGCTGTCCTCACAATTCTTAAGTTTAATTTCCCCTATGCTGCCATCTTGTCATATTCTCTAGGGGGTGTTCTGACTGTACTTCTTCTGGGGCGCCTTTCAACGAGCATCCTCAAAGCAAGAGACCCAAAGCAAAGTCCAATGAATGCCAATTCCATAACCTTGGGAAAACAGTCATTAGTGTCTTCTCATACTAAAATATTTCAGTCTTCAAGGGAATATGTGGTACCTTGAATCTACTACAGGTGGGTTCATTATAAAGCTCAGTTTATTTAGTGGAGATTCCATATCAAACCCTTTTGACTTAGTCCATGAAGGATGTTCTGTGACTTGAATGGACAAGTCTGAAAGCCCACTCATCTGTAACACATGGTGTTGGTCACCAAGGCTTACATAGAAACTAAGTAAAAAGTGTGAATTAAAGAACAAAGCATGGAGAGCAATCTATCCTTCGGTTTTGTCTATGTACTGTTAAGTGTCTCTATTTGGGACTTTTTTTCTTGGTGCTAGATTTTCACATCAAGTTTACCTATCAGCAGGTGCATATCAGCTTTCTCTGAGAATACACATCCACTACCCACATCAACCTTCTCATAAGACTAGTTTATCTTCCTTTGTGGCAATCACTGACATGTATCAATTTCAGCACTGGGAGTGTAGGGATGGAGTCTAGCCTGTCAATCTGGAGATAGACTATGAGGGTATGGGCATGGCTTTCTTCTGAGAATTCTGGGAAGTCTCACAGTTTTTCCCAATTGGAAGTGAGAGACCATCGACTCAGTTCCTCAGAGTCACACTACTGACAAGACAAGATGACAGCATGCTGATAGATCCAGATTCCTGGAATCTGAGGAGAAGCCACCTGGGCTTTCCCTGATGGAACCAGACCTCTGGGACTGGAGAAGTCACAGAGAGATCCTGCCAGCTCTGAGATGCTTCTACTGCAAATAGATACTGCTGATGGATCCTGAGCCCTGGAAATGAGGAAACATGGGGGCACCCCTGCCAGCATAGGGATACTTATATTGCACATATTTTGTGAGTCAGAAGGAGAGTTTATAGACTGGTATTGGACATATGAGCTAATATCTGACTTTTGACCTTGGACTGAACTGGGTTGAGATACTGTCTATATATTCCATTCCTCTTGTATAAAAACCTTTCCCTTATATTCATATGTGTGTTTATGAATTTGTTTCTCTAGTTTACCTGGACTAACACATCCTTTATGGAATGTCTGGAGTTTGGGGGTAACTTAGCACAATATTGCACAATAGCAACTGAATGGTCTAGCTTTCTTTGCTTTTTTTCTACATAGTTCTTTGTTTTTTTATGATATGTATTACATAGTCTGGTAGAGATGGGTCTGTCTTTATGATAGAATATTATTGAAAGTTTCACCAAATTACCAATTCCCATTTTTTGTTTAAATTGTGTCCAGTCATTGAAATATTTAATCTGCAAAAGTCAACAGCTCATCTATTTTGGTTTGAAACCAGCCTATATGTATAATTTCCTTTTCTCAATAATGTTTCAAATTCTACAATATTGGCTAAATTAATGACATTATCCAATTGAATGCAGCAATATGGCTATGTGTTGGACTGTGATTCTCAAGGCAAGAGATTAAAAACAACCAGACTCTTCTCAGGAGAAAAATGAAATCTTCGACCCTCGTTAATAGTTAAAGACTGAGAAAACCCATCAGGGCAATTTTACTCTTTCTCATAGGGTGGCAATGAGTCAGAATATACCTTATGGCAGTGAGATTAGTAGCATGCCATTACTCGTAGGGCAATGATTGCTAATGCATTCTAATATAAAATGATAATGATGTCTTTCAAATGAATCAGACATATATAAACATAGATAAGTGGATGGATTGAGGGCTCACATTTAATTATAGCCCCAAGATAGAAATAACTTTTTCTTAAGACCTGGCCCTGCTTAATGCTCACCCTCATGAAGAGAGCGCTGAAGATATGGGTGCTACAGCAATGGGTAGAGAAGAAACTAGATGGTGCCCAACTTTCAGAAGGAACAGCATGTAGGGCCTAAAGACATATCTGAAAAATGGCAGTCATCTAAGTAAGTGCTACCTAAGTTCACGTGGAAAAAGCACAACTACTTGAATGATCCCAGGATTGTAAATAACAAAACCCGAAATTGAAGGAAGAAAGTATATCAGAGCTTAAATCCTGAACACTAAGTATTCAGAGGGCTATGGATGATAGAAGCCCAAAATTCAGATGTGGGATCCTTACAAGCATTAGGGCTGTGGTGAGACCCTATGTTCATAGTATGGGCATTTGGATAGTTTTTCATTAGGCAGAAAGCATTGTTAAGTTAATTGTGGCAGATGTATCAAGGTTAAAATATAATGCCTCATCATTCAATCTCCCCTATGACTCACTTTAAAGTTTCTTTAATTTTTAAAAATATTTTCAGCATCCTTCTCTATTGATTTTATTTTATGTTTTCTCTAGTCATCATTATTGCTTTCTTGCATGTTTGATTGTTTCTGTTTGTATTTTGTATGATTTTTTAATATATGAAATCCAGTATAATAGCTCTAGACAGATAGTGATTGCATAGTTGCCTAGCAGCATGACAGAGGAAGATGGGAGTAAATAGGATGCTTACAACAAAGATCAAAATAAAATGCCTCAAATTGATTCTGGTGAAAGATTAAATTATTTATAGTTGAATTATATGCTGATAAAACTATGATAAAACAAAAGAAATAAGTTGTCGCACAAGTTCTTGCTACTATACAGCAAAGATGAACGTGAAGCACAGATTGCCCGATATAAGTTTTCATTTATCATAAAAATAATGGAGTTAATTATGCTCTATTCACAATTAAGAGCACACAGACCGGGAGAATTAATGCACTAATTCTGAAGATGACAGAGGTCAGTGTAATTATGCTGCATTTTATTTCTGAACCCAAACCTTTTGCTCTGAACATATTCAAGCTAACTGGTTTTCTATTTTAGTGTTTTAAACTGCTTTTCATGCAGCTAAAAACTTCAGTTGCAACCTCATGGAGGCCTAAATCATGGGTGAACACAATATGTCCTCTATAAAAATATTAAAAATCCCCTTGGGGCAGAGCACCTTGACTGATACACCGTTTGATTTTTTACTGCATATATCATGGGAAAAATTTTCAAACTTCAGAAAAAAATAGGACAAATGTTAATTATTTTTCCTCTTGAGGAATTATCTTTTAAGTCTATGGAATTAGAAATTAAAAACTGTAGGTGATTTTTTAATGTTTTGACTGATATTTGGTCAAATTTTTCAATTTCTACATCACTAGCTTTTGTGGTTGGTGCATAAATTTGAATAATAGTTGTAATGTTTGGATTTCTTTGAAGGTGGGTAGATAAAATTAGATCGCAGATAGTATTGAACTTCATGGTGGATTTAACGAGATCCTTTTTGACAGTGAAAATCACTTCTTTCCACTTGATTGCATTATTCCTGGAATAGTAAAGCATAAGATTTTCTGATTCAAAATGGCCAATGCCAGTCCATTTTAGCTTACTAATGCCTACCACATAGATTTTCATAGTTTTCATTTTATTTAAAATGTGAAGTTGTTATGCATTTTTCTTTCTTGTGTCCATAATCAATAGTACTGAATACAGCAGTCAAGGTATCAAAAGACATATAGCATTAGGCAAATCAGCTGCATAGAACCTCTTTAGAGTATTGAAGAGCAAGGATATTACTTTGAGCACTAAAATGCACCTGACCCAAGCTGTGGTATACTTCTTTGCCCCATAGGCATGTGAAATTTGGCCACTAAATAAGGAAGACAGTAGAAGAGTAGATATATTTGAATAGTGGTGCTGGTGATGAGTATTCAAAGTACCATGAACTGTTAAAAGGAGAACCCAGTCAATATGTATTGGAAAAAGTAAGGGAGAAGTGCTGTTTAGAGGCGAGGTTGGCAAGACTTCCATTTGCTTACTTTGAACATATTGCCAGAAGAGCCCACTGGCTGGAGGACACCATATTTGGTAAAGTGAAATGGCAGTAAAAAAAGAGGAAGACTCTCTAGGAGATGGCCAGGAGAGAGAAGCTGCTTCAATTGGCTGGTGCATAAGAACAATTGTGAAAAGAGCACAGAAGAATGCAGTGTTTTTTGTTTTCTTTTGTGCGTAGTGTTGCTATGGGTCAGAGCTGAGGAAATGGCTTATACCAACAAAAGATGATAATTTTTATGATTTTACCACATGCAACAATGGCATCGTGCTTATTTTAAATATTATAATAGAAGAATTTAGTGGTGGTCATGTGCTTATGTTAATTTCAGGATTGAGATGTAGGGGTGGAGTCTAGCCTGTTAATCTGGAGATAGTCATTGAGTAGTCAATGAGGCCTCTGTGTGGGCATGGCTTTCTCTGCAAACTTCTGGGAAATCTTGTGATATTTTCCTCTTGGAGATGAGAGGCCATCTCCCCAGTTCTTGGGAGTCAGTCTCAGAGACAACGAACTACGGACAAGACAAAATGGCAACATCCGAGAAACTGGATGAACTGGAGGAGAAGCCACACGGCCTTACCCTAATGGAACCAGACCTCTGAAGCTGGAGAAGCCACATGGAAACCCTGGCCAGCACTGAGTTGCTTCTAGCACCACTGCATGCTATTGATGGACCTTGAACCCTGGAAGTGAGAACCCATGAGGAGACCATTGCCAGTGCCAGGAGTTGGAAGGAGACTTTATAGACTGGTATCGGGGATATGGGCTAACATCAGACTTATGACTTTGAACTGGACTGGGTTGGGATGTTTTTTCTATGTCCCATTCCTCCTGTATATAAGCCATACCCTTATAGCCATATGCATGTCTATGAATTTTTTCCTCTAGTCTACCCGAACTAACACAGACTTTAAAGTGTACGTTGGTACAATTTTACAGAGAGTTCTAAATCTATTCATTCAATTAATCACCGAATAAATTTGCATTCCTCCATCTTAGTTTCAGGGAATACAATGATCTTTT
>PVJH01047149.1:0-11464 GCA_004026705.1 Nesogale talazaci
CATCAAATTCTGCTACATCTATTTAACCAGGGAGCAGGGATGGGGCTTTACATACAGAGTTGGGGAGGGCCAGGGGGTGTCAAACATCCGTATCATTACATTTTTGTGATACTTCTCCTGAGACAGCTTCCTGGAAGTGGAATTGCTGGGCCCCCATTTCAGAGTAGAATGTGCTTTTCACTGGGACCCCTGCGCCCTGGTAGTGTAAGCAGCTAACATCCTAGGCTGCTCACCAAAACATCAAAGGGTCAAGTCTACCCAGTGATGCCTCAGAAGAAAGGACTGGCAATCTAGTCCCCTCAAACCAGCTGTTGAGAACTCTGTCTGCCCTTCCCCTAACTGTATGGTGGTCAGGGTTATGTAGCCTTTTCAAAGGAGTGCAGATGCATATGCGGGGGGGGGGGGGGGTGGACAGAGAAAAATCCCAGACACCTGCTGTTGTAGCAGAGCCCCCTCTCCCTGACCCTCCCCCCCACCACCACCACCCTGGCCCCCTGCTCAGGTGCAGGCAGCCAGCACCCCCTCCGTGAGAACAGAGGTCTGAGTTCTCCTCAGTCTACCTGAGACCTAGTGGTCCAGACCTGAGTAGGCTCTTCCCCTGCCAAGGCCCTGGGGGAGAGTGTTTCTGGCCCACAGGCCACTCAGTGCCCTCCCGGCCCGCCCCCCTCCTCAGGGAGTCACAGGAAGTTGCTGACCTGTCCCCAAGGGACTAAGTGCATTAGTGGAAAGGTGGCCTCTGGCGGCTTGGTCAGCAGATTCGAGGCTTTGGGCCGAGTAATCCTTTGGCGTCTGCCCCAGCAGCTGGTGGTCACAGACCGGGTCTGGAGCCCCTGCCCCCTCCTCCTGCCATTGCAGGGCTTGGCCTGCTCCTGCCCAGATCTGCGTCCAGTGGGCAGACCCACTAAGGAGCGGGGGCCAGGGGCCCAAAGGGAATCAGCCGGTGATAAAGTCAAAATAAACATCGTCAAGAAAGCACGGTTGCCACCAATAAAATGATTTTTTTTTAAAAAAAAAAGCTTATAGTGAGGGCTCAAGTAAAAATGTTTTGGAAATAAAGGCACCATATGTACAAATATGCTAGATACAGTTGATGTAAGAAATGTTATAAGAGCTGCAAGAGCCCCCAATAAAATGACTTAAAAAAAAGAAGAAAGCATGGTCAGGCCAGACATGGCAGGCGTCTTGTGGATTCGTTTATTTATTTCTGCAGCTCTGAGCGCTGCCGGGTGGGCATCAGGCTGCCAAACCCGAGCTTGGTGAACCAACCCCGCAGCCGCCCGAGGGCGCTGACAGTCGGTCTGCTCTGCAAAGAGTTCGTCTCAGAAACCCTACAGAGCGGCAGTTCTCAGCCTGTGGGTCGGGACCCCTCTGGGAGTCAGCCGACCCTTTCACAGGGTGGCCCGATTCATGACAGTGGCAAAACGACAGCGATGAAGTAGCGATGAAAATACTGTTGTGGCTGGGGTGGCCGCACCACGAGGAGCTGTAGGCAAGAGTGGTGGCATGAGGAAGGTTGAGCGCCGCTGCCTTCCACCTCGGAGGCCGAGACCTGAAGCAGAGCACTTCCCTCTGGGTCCTCGTGTCTGACTGCGCAGCACGATGCTCGTAGCTCCGTCAAGGTGGCTTCCAAAGTGAAAAAGCGGGCCCTGGACGACACCAGGGCCAAACAGTGGGCTCCACCCTGCGAACTCTAGGGAGGACAGCCCAGCCCGTGCTGTGTTTTGTACTGTTGTGCCTGGGGCCGCTCGGGGTCACACCACAGCACACTACAAGTAGGTGCCCTAGTGGCGCGCTGGGTCCCACACTGGGCTGCTGGACACAGCGACAGCGCTTTGAAAGGACCAGCTGCTCTGCAGGAGAAAGAGGAGGAGGGCTCTTAGGTTCAAACCCCTGGCCAGGAGGGAGTGGTACTCGAGGTGGGCGGGACACCTGATTGCCTGGGGTCTGGTCTCCTCACAGGATTCCTCTCTCTCCTAGATCGTGTGCACAGAGCACAAGCCCTTCCTGTGTCCTTACCTGTAATCAGGGGCCTGCCCTGGCTCCAAGGGGTATATACGGCTGGGCACTAGGAGGACGCTCTCTCCAGCCCATCAGTGCCCGGCACTCTCCCTCATGGAATCCCTTCCCCCCTCGCTGTCTCTCCACGAGGATGGCCCAATTGGTGGAGGTGAGCATGCTACCATGAAATGTGTCTGACTCTTATTATTCCTTTCTCCCTCATACTCTCTATATCTACATATCTATAATTATCGCTGTACAACTGCGTCTATGGCACCCGTGATGCATGTATCGGAGGCTGGTTTCCTCTGACAGTCGACTTGATGGAAGTTTACATTGCAAGTGCCAGTGGCTTGGCTCTCCTGTGACTGGTGTCGTCAGTGCCCACCCAGGTTATTTGACGTCTCCACCCTGGAGGGCTCCCTGCCTGGCCTGGCAGGACCCCCATGCTGCCCGGCGGGAGCTTCCCTCCGCAAGGCTGACCCGCCTGCTTCAACCCTGTCAATGCTCAGCCCTTGCTCCTCAGTCCCCCCTCAATATTCTCCCCAGGAACTTCCTCAGCCTGGACCTTCTGTGGCCCACACTAAGGGGGCGCTGGTGTGGAAGAACTGGGGCACCAGCTCTGGACAGAGATGCAGACAGGCAACTGCCACCACGTGTCCAGGGAGACACTGGGCAGGTGTCCAGGGGCAACTCGGGCGATGGCCATTTCAGACAGGGACAGGGACAGCAAGCAAAGACTGGACTCCAGAAGGAAGTGTGGGTCAGCTCTGGGAGGACCCCAGGCCGGGCTTGAGTTCCACGAAGCTTGCCTGCCATGGTCTGGTGGAGCTGGAGGGGTCTGCAGGGCCTGCCTGGCTAGAGGGGAAATGGGTGGAGATGGAGTCCAGGGTCAGGGTGTGCAGTGAGAGGCCTCGCCCTGATGGCCTCCATGTTCTGAGAGCAGATGGCCTCACGAGGCCCCTCAAGATAGCTCCCCAAGTCCCCAGTAGGGCTTCCCTGTCATCGCGAGGGTTAACTTCACTTATCTCACCAGTTTCCCCAACCTCCCCCCCTCCATCCACAGCCACTAAGTCTGTGCAACCACTGCCCAGGCTCACTGCAGAGAGAGCTTTGGTTAGCCCCGCCCCCCCCGCCCCCCCCCCACCAGACGCCAAGACCAGCAAGTGCTATGCTGAGACCTGGGCCTGGAAGAGCAGGCCTCTAGGCCAAACTGCACAGCTGTGGCTCTGTGAGTCTCTCAGCAATCCTGGGCCCTTAATAATCCCTCCCATGCTTGCCTCGGCCCTGAAACACGCCTCGTACATGGCTTTGCCCAACTGGACAACCGTTCCTCCTTGGTGTCTTGGCTTTCCTGCCCGGCCAGGAGTTTGGGGGACACTGATTCAGAAAACTGCATTGGATAGACCACATCATCTCTTGTTTCTTAGTGTTCCACTACGTTTCCCGCTATTACGTTATACTGATTTACTAATTTAACATCCTGGTTTTTAATACAAGAAGAATTCAGATCCACAAATTATAGGATAAGAAGGGTAAGAAATATTTGAAAACAAATTAGGTATGAAGAGACTTTCAGGAGAATTTGTGTAGGGGCCCAGGGTGACCCTGTTACTGCACATTGAGCTGACCATGGTAAGGTCAGTGGTTCTAACCCACCAGTCACTCTGCAGCTTTTAAAGGATATGGAGGTTTGGAAAGTCGAAGGGCCAGGCCTCCTGTGTCGCTATGCATCTGAGTCACTTAGATAGCAGCCGGTTTTCCTTGGTGTGGGAGGTTGTGCTGTAGATACAGAGACCACAAGTTGGATACTGCAAAGTCACAACACAGCTTGGGATGAGTGGAAAGATTTTTTAACTGAAAAGGCACATATGTGGAAGGTTTGTATTGGTTGGGGGTGGGGGGAGGGGCTGGTAATTCAGAGTGTCAAAATGTAAGACCTTGGGGCTGAACCCTGCTGGCGTAGCGGTTGTGTGTGGGACTGCGGCCCACTGGGATGGAGGTTCAATTCCAGCAGCAGCTCCACAGGAACAAAGGCTGGGCCTCTGACTCCCACCACCAGAGGGCAGTGATGCCCAAAAAACAAACAACAACAACAAAATGTAAGGCCTCATGGCATTTCTCTTAAGAGTTTTGAGGAACTAAATTTTCTTCCTTCAAATGATGCAGTGAACATTTGAGGGCATATTTCAATAGATGGAAGGCAGTGGAAGATTCTTGTCAAATGTTTCAGAGGTGAGGCTGACTGCAAGCTTCTTTCTAAGAAAAACTCTAACTTTTAAGAGTTTCTGTGCACAGGTGGAAATATTGGGCCATCTAACAACAAGACTGGAGCAGTTTAATTTTAACAGAGGAGTATGAACTCTCACAGACCCATGTGGGGTTTCGGAACATTTGGATCTCTCTTCATTGATCAAACCCAGTACCAGCCAGTGGGCTGAGGACAGAGCGGAATCCTGAGGTGGGTTTCTGCGGCAGTGACGCTTTGGAGGAGCAGAAAGTTTCGTCTTCCTCTTCACAGTGACTGGTGGGCTCCAGTAGCTCACCCGTGGTTAGCGGTCAAGCACACGACCCACCGCATCATCAGGGAGTCTTCATTATTCTCTGGCAACAAATGTACAAAGTACAAATGATGAAGGCAACAAATATCCAAATGTGCTTGACACAAGATGTATGTGTGGACTGTGATAGGAGTGTGGAGTTGTACAAGCCCCCAATAAAATGATTTTACAAATTGGTCCCAGGCCTGAGCCCCTTGTTGCAGCCACTGGGTCCATCCATCTCGAGGTGGGTCCTCCTCTCCTCTGCTGTCCCTCTACCTGACTGCTCGGTCTCTCCAGGCAACATGCCCCAAGTCTCGTTATCCTTGCCCCAAAGCAGCACTCTGGCCATCCTTCGTCCAAGATAAATTGGTTTGTCCTTTTCGTTGCCCAGGATACTTTGAATATTCTTCTCCAGCACCACAATTCAAGTGTATCAATTCTTCTTCGGTCTTTTTATTCCGCATCCAACTTTCACAGGTATGTGTCGTGATTGAAAAGGCCATGGCTTGGGTCTGACACACCTTAGTCCTCCAAGCCACAGGCTTGCTTTTCAGTGCTCTAAAGAGGTCTCGTGCAGCAGATTCACCTGATGCAACTCCTCTTTTAAGCTCTGACTGCTTCTTCCACGAGCATCAAGTGGGGATCCAAGCAAGACAAGCTCCTTGACAACTATATCTTGACCTGAACACTGAGCACACACACTCCTTTCAGCAGAGGCCGGGAGCACGTCCTCTACCTCCGGCTAGCGACAACGCCCTTAGGAGAGCCTGACTGTTCGTGGACACGCGAGTCCAGAATGACACGTGGCACATGCTCTGCGTCTCAAAGACTAGAACTGATCAGGGAAAACTGTGCCATTTGCCGAGTCAGGGGGTCAGACAGACCCAGGAACAAGCCTAACATTTGACAGGCCAAAATGTGTGTGGGCTAGTGTTCATTTTCCCAACAGCAGGGCAGACAGGAACTGTTGCTGTTTCCTTTTGACAGGAAGTGGAATTCAGAGAGGTTAGGTCTGTGTTTGACGGGTCTGTGCAGGAGCAAAGGCTTAACCTCGAATCTGCATCTGCCAGCCCCACTGCCAACACTCCCTACTGATGGGGACTCCTGCCCTCTGCTGCTGTCCCAGAGCCCCAGCCATCGGGGGATGTCAGGGCTCTCAAATTCTTACCAAGGAGCTTGGAGTGAGAACCCAGAGCTGAACCAGGATGAATACCCAGAGTCAACGTCCCCGTGGTGTGCCTGCGCACACACACCCACACCCACACCCACTGCTAGCCACAACCACCAACCACACGCAAGCCACACACTTGCCCTCAGACTCATGCAGAGAAGCTCCCAAGCCTTGTCCTCCTTGAGCAGGAGTGGCGCCTCCCCCTCCCTTCAGGATTGGGCTTTGAGCTGGGTAAGCTGCAGGACTGCCCGCCCTTAGGGGGCCCAGAGCTGCCAAGGGGGCAGCCGGCTCAGCTGGGGGCACCTTGGTGTCGCTGCAGGTGTGGCCGGTTGATCCCCTGTGGAGACGGTAAAGATTAAGAGGATCATAAACTGCGTCCCCAGGCTGCCTGGGGAGAAATCCCCCGCAAGCCAGGCCTGCTCCTGGCAGAGGGGTCTGGGGGAGGCTCCTGAGTTCAGACACAGAGAGGACCCGAGACCCAGAGAGAGGAGAGAAATAGAAGGGGCAGGCGAGGCGGGGAGCCACGAAGGCAGAGGGTGGTGGCATCGGGCAAGCGGAAGCCGGAGAAAAGACTCGGGAGAGGGCAGCGGAGGCTCGCTGGCTCGGCCAAGGAGCAGGAAGGCAGAGGCTGCCTGGGACAGTCCCGGCCGGCGCGGCAGCTCCCGTGAGCTCCAGCATGTCTGCCAGCGCGTCTGCAGTGGTCGCTGCTTCCAGGAAGGAGCCCCCGGGCAGCTGGGGCCTGGGGGAGGACCTGCCAGGTGCGGCTCTTTCGGGAAGGACAATCCGGGCCCTAGGAGAGCTGGTCAGGTCTGAGACTAGCAGAGACCATGGAAGGAGCCTGCCCACCTCCCGCTCAGCCCGAGGGCTTTGGGGAGGAGTGGGGAGACCAGCCTGCAAGCCTAGACGTCTTCGGTGGCCAGAGCCAGGGCAGATGGCTGGGCCCACAGGAAGGGGGCTAGCCGCCACAGCAAGGGTCAGCTGAGAGACCCCTCGGGATGTTGTTCCCAGCGAGTGACCACCGGGGCCGACACTCGCCTGCGGGCCGCGTGGGGGGAAGCGGGCCAGGGAATAGCTTGGGGCATTGTCTGTGGAGGGAGGAGGGGCCGCGGCGGCCACAGGGACAGGCTGGCTGGGTGGCAGGGGGAGGACGGGGCGGCGCGGACGCTGGCAGCCCAGGCGGGTCCTGCCTTCGCAGGCGCGGGCTCGGCGCTCCAGTGCCGCGTGTGCGGGGACAGCAGCAGCGGGAAGCACTATGGCATCCACGCCTGCAATGGCTGCAGCGGCTTCTTCAAGCGCAGCGTCCGCCGCAGGCTCATCTACAGGTGGGCGCAGGGTGGGCGCCGGCCCGCGGGAGCCGTCGGGGGAAGGAGGGGGAGAAGCCCTGCGAGGGGTGGAGGCCCGGGGTCTCAACCCGTGTCCAGCGCTGGCCGGGGCTCTCCATCTTCTGCAGATGCCAGGTGGGTGCGGGGATGTGCCCGGTGGACAAGGCCCACCGGAACCAGTGCCAGGCCTGCCGGCTGAAGAAGTGCTTGCAGGCGGGCATGAACCAAGACGGTGAGTGAGCATATGAGGGGGAAGGGGCGGGTTCGGGGATGCGGGGAGGTGGTGTGTAAGGGCCGGCTGCGCTGACCCTCCTGCCCCCCACAGCAGTCCAGAATGAGCGCCAACCACGGAACACCGCCCAGGTCCGCTTGGAGCCCGACGCCGAGCCCCGGCCCGTGCCCCCAGCGCTCCGGCCACCCCTGGTGGGGCCCAACCCACGGGGCCCCACCCCTGTATCAGCAGCCGGAACCCTCGGACCCGGGGCCCCCACACCACCGGGCCCCCACCACTTCATGGCCAGCCTCATCACCGCGGAAACGTGCGCCAAGCTGGAGCCCGAGGACGGTGAGAGCGGGAGGTGCAGGGTGGGGAGGTTGCCCCTTGACCCCTAAGCCATGGGGCCTCCCCTTCCGTCAAGCAGTCCCAGCTCCGATGTCCCCACCGCATCCCTTGCCGCCCCCATCCCACTTGCAAAGCAGGCGGGGGCAGACACCCCCTTTCCCCCCCAGCAGCAGATGAGCACATTGACGTCACCAGCAACGAGTCCGAGCGGCCCTTGTCCCCGTACTCGTCCCCTCCCTGCAGCATCCACGAGACGTCGGCCCGCCTGCTCTTCATGGCCGTCAAGTGGGCCAAGAATCTGCCGGTGTTCTCCAACCTGCCCTTTCGAGACCAGGTTGCCACCTCGCCACTAGAGGGGAAAGCGGGACACCCCCCCACCCGGAAGCAGTGACCATCAGGGTACACGGGATTTGAAGACAGTGCGTGGGTCTTCTTCCTGCACAAACGGTCATCAGCAGGGTTCTGACACCCTGAACAGCAGCACTCTGCCAGGCGAGGGGGTCCCTTGGCTTGAGTTTCCACTAGGCGACTCCACCTCTCTGGGACAGCAGAGCCTGGGCCCTCCCCCAGAGTTGTGTGTTTGGAGAGAGACCATCAGAAGGGTCTGGCGTGGACTCGTGGACGCCCAAGCAAGGAGGCTCTGGGGAAATAGTCCGGTGCCCATCAAACCCACCCAGAGACAACAGAGTAGAATTGCAAGCCACGTCGTTTTCTTCTATTATTATTTATTATTGCTGTTATTAGAAGTTGGTTGCCAGGGCTGTCTTCCAGCTACCGCTGGGTGACCTTGACCCTCCAACCTTCAGGTTAGTAGCCAAGTGCAAAAACCATTTGCACCACTCTGTTATTAGCTGCTATGTCAGTGCCCAACTCGTAGATGTCCTACAGGCTACGGAGGGGAGTGGCCCCACAGGGCTGGCTTGGTTGCAGTCTTGTGGGAGCAGCTAGCCAGGCCTTTCTTCCAAGGCACTACTCTAAGTGTTCCTCAACATTCCAGTTACAGCTCCGTGAGGAATCCAGAGTGCCTCAGAGCTGAACAGCCCCGGCTGCCATCCAATCCTTTCTGCCCCATAGTGACCCTCTAGGAGAGACTAGAACAGCTCCTAGGGTTTCCCAGGTTCTAAATATTTCCAGGAACAGCCGCATCTTCCTCCTGCAAAGCTTCTGGTGGGTTTGAACCACTTACATTGCAGATGACTGCCCAGAGCTTACCCCACGGTACCACCAAGACTCATTAGAGCTGGGCAGATACCGAACCCCCAAGTTCTGGGCCAGGGCTGATTGGAGGTCCAGGGCAGGGGCTGCTTTCAGGCAGAGATCAAGAGATTGTCCTGGGTGCCGAGGACTCAAATGTCTGTTCCCGGGGGCTCAGGAGGCGCCAGGGGCTCTGGGCTGAGCTCACCTCTCTGAGCCTGCCCCCTCTGCGCTCAGGTGATCCTGCTGGAGGAGGCGTGGAGTGAGCTCTTCCTCCTTGGAGCTATACAGTGGTCCCTGCCTCTGGACAGCTGCCCTCTGCTGGCCCCGCCTGAGGCCCCGGCTGCCGGCAGCTCTCCGGGTCAGCTCAAGCTGGCCAGCCTGGAGACGCACAGCCTGCAGGAGACCATCTCCCGGTTCCGGGCACTGGCGGTGGACCCCACAGAATTTGCCTGCATGAAGGCTCTGGTTCTCTTCAAGCCAGGTAGCAGAGTCTTCATCTGAGCCTTCGGGGAAATGGCTGGGACGGATGGGGTACTGATGTCTTTCCTCTGCTCCCTTGCCCCCACTCACCCCACAGAGACCCACACATGTGCAGGTATCTTCCCTAGGGGCCAGGAAAGGAGAAGGGCAGCTTGGACTGACTGGGGTTGGGGCAGAGCAGGGCAGGCTGGGAGAGGCAGGGAGAAGTTCTCACTGATGCTACTTCTCTCTAGAAACCCGGGGCCTGAAGGACCCTGAGCACGTGGAGGCCTTGCAGGACCAGTCCCAAGTGATGCTGAGTCAGCACAGCAAGGCCCATCACCCCAGCCAGCCTGTGAGGTGACCCTCCACCGCCCTGCCCCTTCTCTACCCTCTACCAGCGGGTCTCTGTCCAGCCAGTACAGATCCAGTGCCTGCTGGGGATTGGGCCCTGTGCCAGGCTCTGGGAGTGGGAACCACAGTGTCAAGACAAAGAGTTGTTGCCCAGAGACGAGCAGAGACAGAATGGCTCTGGCCAGGTGGTGAAGGCGGCATGACTTTACAGGAGACAGAAACCCTTTAGGGGTGAGGGGGAGAAGAGAAGTGAGAAGCACTTTGCGGAAGGAAGCTTGGACTGGGAAGGCAGGGTGGGGTTCAACAGAAGAGAAGACGTCTTCTGCAGAGACCGAGAGAGAAGCAAGGTAAGTATGAGGTGCTTTTACGAAGGAGCTCAGGTGATTGCTACCCTGAGCAGGTGCCGTACCTGATGTGGTTGGCGGAGGGGAGCCCCTGCAGGTGCTAGGGCAGCGTGGTGGTGTGCCCCGGCTCGCCTTCCTGCACGGTGGTGTGGCAGACAGAGGAAGGGACTCCCAGGAGTCCAGAGATCACAATCCAGTGAGAAGATGATAGATGTTAGAAAACCTAGGAGCTGGGATGGGCAGGTTTCTGGCATGAGGCTAGAAAGAGAAACAAGGGAAGAAAATCCATTGGGGAGAGCAAATGTCTAAAAAAAAATCACTCCGAAACTATCATCGATTCCACCACATGGCAATCCTATCGGACAGGGCAGAGCTACCCCTGGGGATTTCTGGGATAGTAACTTTTACAGGAGCAGAAAGTCCCATCTTTCTCCCTCGGAGCGACTGGAGGATTTGAAATGCTGACCTCGTAGTTAGCAGCTTGCTCAGGCATCCCACACCGGTGACCCTGCTCTGGCTGGGATTGGGAGAGTATGGCAGAGGACTGGAAGGGTGGGGAGGGTAGCTAGCCAGTGCTCAGGGATGGTCTTGTTCTGCCCAGCACCTGCAGATCCCGGGAAGCCCTAGGCACCTGGCCCTGAGGCTCCTGTGAAGGGCTGCTCTTCATGAAGAAGTGGGTTCCCCAGGGCATCTGCCCATCACGTCTTGTCTCTAAATGCTCCACAGGAGAAGGGGCTGCTTCTTTTAGTGTGTGTGTGGGCATCACTGCGCCCTGGTGGGAGTAGGAAACCCAGCCTTGCTCGTGGAGAGCTGCTGCTGCTGCTGGATTTGAACTGCCAACCCTGTGGGTCGCAGTCCCACACACAACCACTGTGCCACCAGGGCTCAGCCCCAAGGGGCTGCTTCCTAGAGGACTCGGTGGCCCACGGCTAGATCACACAGCACCCAAGACTTGTTGGTGCCTTAAGCAAATGGAGAAGCCAAATTCTCAGCTGAGGCCCAAGCATCCCGTGCGAGCGCTCCTCACAGCAGGGGATGGCACGCCAGGGGGTGCCAACCACACTGACACTGTCAGAGGGGTGACCCCAGGAAGGTCTATTCTTATTTCATAGAGATGAATAGAGATAGATACACGTATCATTCCTATTAACTGACCATCCTCTAATGCCCACAGTGACAAAATATTAATCACACCAGATTCACATATATGACATGATCGTGTCTTGCTTTGCAACTAATTCAAATAATTTGTTAGGCCACACACGGTCATCAATAAATCAGTTACTATTTTCTCTGCAAGGAGCCATGGTGACCTAGCCGTTTACAGGTTGGGCTGCTAACTAACTGCAAGGTCACCAGATGTACTCTGGGAGTCAGAGGAGACTCTACTCCCATCAAGAGCTACAATCTGGGAAACCCTCTCTCCCATCGAGTGTCAGTGAGTGGGAATCCGTGTGCAGGCGGCCAGTATTGGGTCTTCCCTCTACCACCCCCCACCCGCACCCCCACCCACG
>PVJH01047150.1:0-11459 GCA_004026705.1 Nesogale talazaci
GTCTGTCCTCTTTCTTATACATCCACTCACAGATGTTCAATGCTATCATTTACTGTTCAAACTCTACTAGTTAGCAGGTGGTACCAAGGGGAAAAACTCCAAATCTAACACCATCTAAGTGATGTGGACTCAAAGGGACGCTATTGGACTATAGCAATCCAAAAGCCCCAAGCCCTACCAGAAACAAATGAATTTAAACTCACATTGACCCTGTCTATTTCTGGGATGGTGAAAGCTGGCAGCCTCATTTCTCTCCTGTGGAGCTGTCTGATGTATTTGAATCCCAAACTCTTGAGTTAGCCTTCCAATGCTTACCAGCCAGCACCACCAGACTACGGGAACTTAAACGAAAAAGGGAAAATGAGGGCAATTTCACTAATATCAAAAATGACATATGACACAGTAGTTGGAACAGAACCCAGGGACTAGCTGTACTGCAGAAATTCAAAACACAATTAAATTTAAAATACACATTTCATTATATTTTATAAAATAAACATCTAAAATCACTTACTGTTTATTTTACTTACTTCTAAAAGAAAATCTCCTAGATACTGAATTGGATAAAATGGAGCCTGAAAATTATTTCTTTCTTTCTCATCCTTGATTCTTGAATTACTGGCAAGCACATGAGTTACTCCACTTGGTGAACTTTTTGGCAAAATAACATCTGCCTTCCCAGCCTCCAAAACTCTGAATAAAAATGTAAAAATATAATAGTCACATTATTGAAATCAATTAATTTCTTGGTGTTATGGTTCAAATATTCCCCATAAACCCCTCGAAAAAGTAAAGTTGAAGTGGTAGCCATTGTACCTATAAGCAAGACACGATTTTTTTTTTTATGATTTTATTGGGGGCTCTTACAGCTCTTATAACATTCCATATACATCATTTTATCAAGTATACTTGTACACATGTTGCCATCCTCATTTCCACGTATTTTCTACTTGAGCCCTTAGTATAAGCTCCTCTTTCCCCTTTTTAATAAATCATTTTATTGGGAGCTCACACAACTCCCATCATGATCAATATATATGTCAATTGTATGCAGACCACATTTGCACACTTGTTGCTACCATCACTTTCCAAACATCCTCCCTCCACTTAGGCCCCCAGTATCAACTCTCCATGTTTCCCCTTCCTCCCTAGTCACCCCCCCAACCCTTAATAATTTACAAGTTATTATTACTTTTTCATTTTGTACACCATCCGATGTATCTCTTCACTCATGTCCCCACTGTCCATACCCCAGAGAGATTATGTGTAGATCCCTGAAATTGGTTCCCTACTTCTATTCCACCATTCCTTCACCCTTCTGGTATCACCACTCCCATCATTGGTCCTGAAGGGATCATCTGTCCTAAATTCCCCAAGTTTCCGGCTCCAGTGTACATCCCCTGGTCTAGCTGGATTTGCCAGGTAAAATTGTGTTCATGATAGTGGGTGGGAGGAAGCATTTGAGAACTAGAAAAAAACTGCATATTTCATCGTTACTACATTATACCCAGACTGGCTCACCTCCTCCTTGCAACCCCTTTATAAGGGGATATCGCTTCACCTATTGATGGGCTTTGGGTCCCCAATCTGTACTCCCATTAATTCATCCATTCATTTTTTTTTTTTGTGGCATCATTGGCCTGGTGGGAGTAGGAAGCCCTGTCTTGCTCCTAGATAGCTGCTGCTGGATTTGAACCATCAACCCTGTGGGCCGCAGTTCTGCACACAACCACTACACCACTAGGGCTCAGCACCCCTTCATTTATAATGATATAATTTTTAGTCCTTTGATGCCTAATACCAGATTCCTTCAACACCTCGTGGTCACATAGGCTGGTGTGCTTCTTCCATGTAGACGTTGTTGCTTCTGAGCTAGATGGCCACTTGTTTACTTTCAAGCCGTTAAGACCCCAGATACTTTATGTTTTGATAGCTGGGCACCATCAGTTTTCTTCACATTTGCCTATGCAAACATTTATCGTCAGTAATCATATCAGCAAAGTAAGCATGCAATGTTATGATTTTTAGCACTTGAAGACTATTTATTGATCCCTTTGACACCTCGTGGTCACACAAGCTGGTATGCTTCTTTCACGTGGGCTTTGTTGCTTCTGAGCTAGATGGCTGCTTGTTTACTTTAAAGCCTTTAAGACCCCAGATGCTACATCTTTTGGTAGTCAAGCACCATTAGCTTTCCTCATCACTTCTGCTTATGCATACATTTGTCTTCAGTGATTGTTTCAGGAAGGTGAGCAATATGGAATGCCAATTTAATAAAACAAAATGTTCTTGCACTGAAGAAATACTTAAGTGGTGGTCCAATGACCATCTGCTGAAGCAAGACCCTATTTTCAGTAACAGTATTTTCTTTTGTTATTATAAGTGAGGCCAACTAGAGTCGGGTGGGTCTTTAAGTACCTTACCAAAAAAAGAAGGGAAATGGGTGGGGATGGAGAGGCACACACAGAAGAAACAACCCGCAAACAACCACTACACCACCGGGGCTCAGCCCCAAACAGAACTATTCTACAAGTCAAAAAATACTAAGGAATTTACACAGCTATTGTCAAGAAGGGAGCTTCCCTTAGAACTCATTCCCTTGGAATTTTATCCTATAAAACTAAGAAAGTTTCTATTTCTTAAAGTCACCCACTTTGTTTAATTTTGCTGAACACTCTAAAAGTAGGAGAACTTTCTGAGAGAGATTGATCCCTTCAGGCTACTCGGGTCCCACTGAGAACAGGGACTGAAGTACAATTTCTTAAGTCACAAGTTGTTCAAAGCTGATGCTTAAGAACTCAGGGTATTCTTTATAGCTAACCATTTCTTAACATGGAAAAGAGTATTAAGAACCAAGCACATTGAATTATTTTTCTCAGGAAAAGTCACATCACTAAGCCAAAAGAACACTGAAGGAAGCAACTACTTTGAAAGGCAACCTAACTCTTGGAGCACTGTAGACCATAAAAATGGGTCTGGCTGTCGATCCTCCTCTAAGAAATGAGCTTCCAAAAAAGTTTCACCTTGATCCACATTAAGATATATAATTTACATTTAGACTCAAGACAGTCATAAAGATAAATCTATCTCCAAAGTTTCAAGAAAATTCTGCTTCTACCTAGGATTTATAAGGTCACAAACCATTTAATGAAAAAAAAAGTCTATCTTGAGCCCATCTGAATATCGGGGTCACAAATTAACCAAGTACAATGATTTCTAGTAATAAAACTGAAAGGAGAAAGAAGAAAAACTACTTTTGCTGTGTTCGGTGCCATGGCGTCAGCTCCATCATATACCAACCTTATGCACAACAGAACACAGCTCCGCCTCACATCATCTGTACAACTGTTGCTGTGCTTTTAAGCCCACTGTTACAGTCACTGTGTCACAATCCATCTCATTGAGGGCCTTCCTCTTTTTATGCTGCCTCTTCACTTTACCAAACATTACATGCTTCTCTAGGGACTGGTCTCTCCCGACAACGTATTCAAAGTATGTGAGACAAAGTTTTCTCATCCTCGCCACTAAGTAGCACTGAGTCAAACTTCTTCCAAGGTAGACCAGTTGGTCATTTTAGCAGTTCGTGGTACTGTGGTACTTTCAATACTTTTCTCTAGTAGTATAATTTAAATGTGTGTATTTCATCTTCTTTATTCAATATCCAACTTTCCCATGCACATGAGGGAATGGAAAATACTATGGCTTGGGTCAGGCGCGTTCAGTTCTTCAAGTAACAGCTCATAAAACCACTCTGATAGTTAGAAAATCTAAAGCTTCTTGATAGAGTTTTGTCAACTAGATGCTCTTGGAAGAAGGTAGGGGTAGAGCCTAAACGATGAATCACGCTGCAGCCTGATGACACCTCCATGGGCATGCAGTCTTTTGTTTAAAAAGCCCGAAGAGCTGAGCACTCGTCTTTCACACCTTTTATTAGCTCTGAATCCAGAATCTGGCTCATCAATCTCCTATTCTGTTGCCTGCAGATCCCAGGAGTCATCAGTAAGTTGTCAACCTGGGATATAGTTGGCCAACTTCAGATTCATTTACCTCTGCATCCACTAGTCTGTGGCCCTCCTGTTTCGTCATCTTGCTTGCTGTATCAGCTTCCTTGGCTACACAAATTAGGCAAAGCCTTTTGTTTACGTATGACCTGAATTCAAAGTGAACTGCATCCCCTAGCCTATGGCTATCCTGCTTCCTGTTCATCAGTCTCCAGCTTGTATCTGATCCACAGACTCGAACAGAACTGGATTAACCTATTTATTCATTGGCTTACATGTGTAACACTTGTCTTCATCTAAATCTTTTTATATACATACATATAACAAACATTGCTGATTTTGCCTCTCCAGAGAACCCAATCTGACACACCTCCACTGTCCGTAATTGACAGATCACAAATAAAGAACATCAGGAAGGATAAAGAAGATTGAAAAACATCAAACAACCTGACTTAATTAGCATATATAGAACACTTGTCCCATTAACAACAGACTATGCCTTTTTTTTCTTAAGCACTTAAGATATCTACCTAGCTAAACCACATTTGGGACTGAAACACAAATTCTAACAAATCGATTCAGGTACACAAAGCATATTCTCTGACAACAATAATTAAATGAGAACCACGCAACAGAAAATATATTTGGAAAACGTCTACATATTATGGAATTGCATAACAAACATGTATTTAACCAATATGGCAGAGAAACCAAAAGGGAAATTTAAAAATACTCATAACTCAATGAAAATGTAAACACAATTAATCTAACATTATGGAACTCTGATAAAGTAGTATTTAAAGGAAGTGATATTAGAAGAGAGGAAAGTTTTGTTTTTGAGGATCTAGAAAAATAAGCCCTAAGACAGAAATAAAGACAAATTAGAAATCAATGTAACAAATGGATAAACAATAGTGAAGGTTTAGGAAACCAAAAAATAGTATATTGCTTTTTAAATTCCAGTTCCCAATTGTCATTACTAGTATACAGGAATACAATTAATTTTGCACATTGATCTGTTATCCTGTGGTCTTCTTAAATTCAAGTATTTGTGCTAGAAGTTTGTCTTTTGTTCTTTATTTGTAAATTTTTAGTACTCAGTCTTATCTTTTGTCAAGAAAGACAACTGGCTATACATTTTTCCCTTTAGTTTTTCCTCTTTTATATTTTTTGTGTACTGCACTGCCTACCTCAGTACAGAAAAGGACCAAACCTTTGAGAGGGACAATTTGTAAACTGTTAAGGGTTAATGGGGAAGGGGGAAAGGAGGGAAGGGAAAATATGGGAAAAAAGGGGTCTAGGTAGAAGGAGGACCTTTCGAGAATGATGGCAACAAATATGCAAATGTGGTCTGCATACAATTGACATATGTATTGATCGTGATAGAAGTTGTATGAGCCCCCAATAAAATGATTAAAAAAACAAACTTACAGTGAGGGCTCAAGTAAAAATGTTTTGGAAATGATGGCAACATATGTACAAATATGCTTGATACAATTGATGCATGAAATGTGATTAAGAGCTGTAAGAGTCCCCAATAAAATAACTTAAAAATAAATAAAAAAGAATTGTATAAACAGTAAAAAAAAAATTGTGGAAGAATTATTCTTTTCCATGAATTTTTCAAACTCCCAGGATAAACACACTTGCCATCTGAGCCAGCAACTTTATCCTATAATTACTTAAAGAAAATGTTAATAAACAAACTCACAGCCTTTGAGGTAATTTTGATTCACAGAACCCTATTGGACAGGGTAGAACTGCCCTATGGGTTTCTGAGACTATACCTTTTTACTGGATGAAAAAGCCTCATCTTTCTGCTGTAGACTGGCTGGTTGCTTTGAACAAGGGGCCCTGTTTTCAGCAGCACAATGAGTAATGAACTATGCCACCAGAATTCCTTAAATGTTCATATGTAATAAATAAATGTATTGCTACAGTGGAATACTACTCAGCAAGAGAAAGGAATGAACTCTAGATACATATAATCATAAATAAATTTAAAAATTACTGGGCTGTGCAACCAAAATACCAGAAGAGTAAATGTACAAGATGCTATTTATATGCACCTCTGAAAAAGACTAATATAGTGTTCTTGTTTATAGTGTCAAACAGGAAATTAAATCAGTGATTCCCTCGGCCTTGTGTCAGTGTTTCGATCTAAACGTGCAAGCACACAAAGGAACATTATAGGATGATAAGTCACTGATCTTGATTATAAGGGGGTAAGATGAGTATATGTATTTGTACAAATATAAAATTTACTGTCTGTAATCATAATTCAGCAAAGATAAAAAGCTTCTCTATTCACTTCCAGAAAAAGAAGTGTCAGCCTAAGAATACTGTTTATCTAATGAGAAGTCTTTAAAAATTTGATACAAGGTATAAAATTAAATAAAATGATGGGAAAAACATCAGTCATGAAAGCAGAACTATGTAAACCCAGAAGAAAGTTTTCTAAAAGTGCTTCAAGGATTAAAGTAATTACCTCCCAATTAATTTATTAGATTTACTAAACTTGGCGAAAACAATAACAATGTCGGAGGTACAAAAGAACCCATTAGAATCATTAAAAACAATACTACAAGCACATTTTGTTCTATTAGTGACACATACATTTAAATGAGAAAGGCTTAACCAGGAGATCAAAGAATAAGACACTATGGCTCATTTGGATAAAATTATTAATTATGAAGAAGTACAAAAAGGTATTCATGCAAACCCAAATGGTTTTTACATGCTAATCACAACAGTTTCCTCATTCATTACTTCAATTTTTATGAGATCTCATCCTACCTTACAAGTGATTCACTTCGTTTATCAGCTCTAACAAGGAGGACAACTTTCCATCTGTGAAAGGCTCCTGGAGCACCAGTGCGTTTCAGTTCTTCACGCCATCTTTTAGGTGCAGATTGCATTTGAGGTGAATAATGGGAGTCTTTTTCAATTTTATATCCCCATTCGTAAGTTGTTTCATCAAGCCATCTGCCACTTTTGGCACTATGAATTATGTAATCCTTAGTTAGTACCCACTTTCCTGGAAAGCAAATGAACTGTCACCCACAAAAGAATTCTGGTTCTGACAGTGTTAAACAATAAAGATCAACTAGCAAATGAATACTAACATATCACGATGTGAGAGTGCATTACCAACATTATTTTAATGCTACAATGTTTTCTGATCACAGGACGCTTACAACATCACTGAACATTGTATGTCATGACATGTAATAACTCTAAATGTTGCAAATAAAAGACAAATATAAAGTGTCAAAATCTAAGATAAAATCACAGTATTACCTAAATTTTTATTATTATAATTATTATCCATAAGTTGGGTTTGATTTCTATTCCTCCACTTTGTTAAGCAAATTTTCCAATAATATCCACAACATTGTTATATTATAAAAACAAGTTTATTAAGTTCAAATAATTTATGAATAATTAATAGTATTTTAATCATTTCTTTATCTAGGTGGGCATCAAATTTTTTTGAAAACAGTAAGGACATTTTATGCATTCATTTGTGGGGATGACCATGAATCCAAGTGTTTTTTCTGGCTATTCTAAAAGTTGAGGTGTTAAATTATCTGAGCTCAATAAATACGGCCTTTTGTTGTTTTTTGCATTCAGTGGACATCTAATGATATGTAAGAGCACTGACAGCAGAGAAAATGATAGAAGGAATACCATGAGAAAGGGTGAAAGGAGGAGATTTTGACCCAATTTTGGGTTTAAGAATTTACTGTTAGGAAAATAAAATCTGATGATCATTGCTTCATAGCAAGAACAGGATGGAGGCAGTGGTGGGTAGAGAGTTGAAAAAAAATAAAAACACGATTTCCATCGGTAATTCAAAGACAGCAACTTTCTTGAGACGAGCTATATAGTTGAGAATAACAATGCCAAATCTTTTGAGCTAATGAATCGCCCGTCACGCCAATATAAAACATTAAGAGAGAAATACTTGGTAATATTTCTTTAAAATGCTTTAATACCTTTTTAATGAATTGTAAATTTTATTCAGAAAAATAGTAATACTGTTATGCCAGATGAAAATATTTTCATAAGATATCATTAAAAGCTACATTTATAGCTGATAAAATACATGGTATCTTTCTAGAGTATTTACATTTACTCAGTAAAGTTTTTCCCCCCAGCTTGAACCAAAAGAAAATTCTATTTCAGGGCAAGTACGTCAACTTACCTGCTGCACAAGCTGCTAAAAATTTTTCACTCCTGCACAGGCGTTCAGCTATAAGATGTGTACAATTTTTATATTTCTAAAGGGGAAATCCATAATGAAGAAATGTTACAGAAGCGAGATTTCCTTTACAACAGTTTATTCTTACCTATCAAGGAGAAACTTTAACACCTTAAGGCTAGTATTTAATCTTTCAGCTATATCTTAAAGAACATTTTGATATTTAAGTTTCTATACTCACCTCACTATTAATAAAAGTGCAATTTAGTTTTAAGAGCAATTTGCCTAAAGCTTCCTTTTCTTCCATCCTAAATCCTGTCATCTGAATGACATGCTTCGGATCCTCATCGTCCATCTACCAACCATGTATACATGTAATGAAGACAACAAATAAAAGATATGATTACACTGTTGACATTATTTTCTCTTTTGATAGTATTTCTTAACTATGAGTGCTAAAAAACTCATTTTAAAATTTAAATATCTAATGAATTAAACCACATATGGCTAAATTGTAAATATTAATGTGAAAATTACTTATGTATAATGGGAACTAGTTTCAAAAGCAATCTTCTCTTAATATTACCTTAAATATACACATTTATTTTCTGCCTTAAAACTGGAAAACCTGCATAATTTATTACTTGCCAGTAAAACACACCTAAGAATTATGTAATTCTAAATAGGATGATCATATAATCAGTACATAATGATTAAAAAACAGTCTTAGTTTAGTACTATTGTTGGTTGAGCATTTGGAAAAAAAAATCGCAATACAACAAGCAGATTTCATAGAGATTTCTAAAGAGTTTATGGACACTGAAGAATAAATGAATCACTGGAGAAGTGAGCAGAATGAATGGCCCTATAGAACTTATGCAACCTGTATCTTATGTATTAAAGTTATCTCAAAAGTTACTAGGCTCTCAAGAAATGGTGTTAAAGGAAGGGGACATGAGTATACAAACCTTAAAAGCTTGCTTACCTGACTTTTCTAAAATGTTGATGTGAAAAAGCAATTGAAAAATACAGAATGAACTTGGTAAAATTCAATGCTGTGGTAACACCCAAAAAGTTTTTTTTTTTGGGGGGGAGGGGGGTGTCACTGCCCTCTGGTGGTGGGAGTAGGAGGCCCAGCCTTGCTGCTGCATTTGAACCTTCAACCCAGTGGGCCGCAGTCCTGTGAACAACTACTACACCACTGGGCTCAGCCCCCAAAAAGTTAAAAAAAAAAAAAATCTTTCTCTGTTCTTTTTTATAGTGGTCTAAAAATTAAGTGTATGTGATGTAAACCTGCACGAAATAAAATCATACTATGCTTCTCTTTTCGATCAAGGTGTGTTAGTTATTAGCAAATCTGACTCATGTGACATGAAGCTTGCTCCATTGTGAAGAACAGAACAACTTTATGGAGTTTTCAAGGCTGTGTGACCTAACAGAAGTAGATCGCGTGGTCTCTCTCCCAGAGTCTTGGAGTTTAAGATACATTACTAAATTATTTGAACTGAATAGTCAGTATAGGAAGCTCTGGTGGTGTAATGGGTTACTTGCTGCGCTGTCTACCTCAAGACTAGCAGTTTGAAACCACTACTCGCCGACCCTATAGGGTCACTTAGTAGGCATTAACAGAATAGAGTCAGTATATAAACAAAGTTCTCACCTTAGACCAAACAATCTTTATAATGAAGTAAATGTCTCGGAAATAATCATCTTGTCTATTTAACACAATTTTCTGTCAAAAATGTCACAAAGTCCTTTTATATCCACTTGTTTCTTGTGAAACATATTAAATAAGAAAGTGAAACCAAACATACTAAAAAAGATAAGAGGGACTTAAAACAAGTGAAAAAACTAGGAAGTTCTGCTTCAATTATGCAAATATGGGCATGTTAGAAACAAATTAAACACAGGGTGTTTACGCCCAAGGTTAAAAGAAAAATGGGCTATTGTCTAAACATTTGAAAAGTTGTGAATCCTGGGCATGGCATACATTAACTAGCAAGGTTGCTATTGTTGCTGCTGTCTTAATCTCATTAGCTTGGTCTAATATCTTCCTATAATAAAGTAATCTACTTGAATCAATAGAGCTTATAACACATTGAGCAAAGTATTTAAAACTCAGCCAATATAACACAGGAAAAGCCTAGATTACAGATATAATTCATAGACAAATGTAAAAATTGTTATTTATATAATGGGGCTTCAAAAAAAGTCAGGGAAAAGTTCCAGTTACTTTTAATTCTATTTTCCCATGAATTTTGGAAAATGCATGCATAGGCATATGTATATGCCTCAAATATGTATAACATGAGCACATATAGTTCTACAGGTAGATTTACATATATGTACACATAGGCACATAGTTTTATATATTCTTCTAAAATTTGTGGTTTGGTTATTCTTCCTATGACCCTGTAGGATTAAGAAAACAATAAACAGTAGCACCAATGAAGTCCAAAAATAATGCTACACAGATGGTTTAATGGGTATCAGTGAGTCAGACAATTCTGTTCTTAAAAATAGGATCAAATTTTATATAGGTATCATGTTCTACTATAGAGGCAATTTCTAGAAATTTTTGTAGCATATGAAAAGGAAGCAAAGATACTGTAGCATTTTCCCCCTAAGGTATTTTTCTAGAACTTATGGGTACGGAGTTTCAAACACACAGAGAAAATACTATGCTAAAACAACTGGGTATGTATTTTTGACAATGAAGCACACATGCACACACAGTACTAAAGTTTTAGCATTTAGAATGAAAGGAAAAGGTCTTATAGTTATTCAAATTTGGAAGAAAAATCTACTTACCTTGAACCATATATTACCACAACTAAGGAGATACTATGAACAGAGCTGGGCTTTAAGTAGATCAAGCAAATGTCTCCGTGGTATGGACTTTCCCAAAATATCTTCCACATGGCCCTATCCCTGATGCCTGAAATTCCTTTGCAGCTAACATGAGTTAGAAATACAAAGCAAACTATAGCTTTCCGCATCATAATTAAGATCATTTGTAGCACCTGCTAACTTTGAAGATCCTTTTGATTCTTTAGAACATGGCACAGAAGTTGAACAAGTTTAAAAAGGTAAAACATGTAGGAAAGACAGAGAGAAGCAAGGGGCAGAAACCCAGATTTGAAAGCAGAGGTCAGATTCAGCTTGGTCTGATTAGAATTGCAGGGTCTCATTGTGGGGGAAGTAGAGTCCTGGGGTGAGGTGGGGGGTGGAGGGGCCCTGAAAGAAGTCTATGG